>JAGXCT010033512.1:0-45509 GCA_022495035.1 Philopotamus ludificatus | reverse complement strand
AAATTATGCACATGGTCTCTGTAGCTTCTTGTTACTTCAATCTCTTATCGAATAAAAAAACATTCAAATCGTAAAAGGGGTCTTTTCAATCTCTGGCCTGAATGTTTGACTAAGCAGAAAAATAAAAACTGTAGACTATATATAGAACTTCAAAATTAACCTTTTTCAAGCAATGGCAATCGGTGATAATCAGAAATAAAACTTCTTCTCATAAATATAAGATTTTTTGCCACATCTCCGTTTAAAAACTCAATATAAATTATACATATTACTCGAATAAATGGTCAGCGCTCCATTATTCATCAGTTATCCGTAATGGTTTAAAAAAATTAACTTAAAGTTAGAGGGTGGAAGTACGTTGAAACCCTCTTAGTTCACTCCCCCAATCTTTAAACCCATTTAAATAATAATAATACAATATGTATTAAAAAAAATTAACATCTGATCTTCGATGAAAAAGGCTTAGTCATATATTCTTGGATGCATGAGGCAAGTAAGAGATAATTGTAAACTACGTAAAAAATTAGTAAAACCTATTGTCGAGTAAGATTACTGGACTCATTATTAAAGAGAAAAAAAAATACAGCACGGAGGAAATAGGCGATAATTCTTTATACAGCTAGTGTACTTACTATACAATCTAGTGATTTCTAATAAATTACAATCAGAATTTTAACTTAAAATACTTAAATTAAATAATATTATTTTTTTTTCTATACAAGGATTTTTCTATTCTAAGGTTCATTTAGAATGAGCTGTTTTTTTACGTTTTAAAGTGATTAAAAGCCATTTAATGAATTTTGCGTTGAACGCGTATATTTAGGAATTATCTACTAAATAAGAAATACACCAAATCCTCATTATTTGCGGCAATTATTATTTAGAAAGTCATCTTATAAGTATTGTCTTATTTTTATTTATATAGATTTTAAGGATTCAAAAAATAGCTAGATTCTAAAATAATCAACCATATTTAATTTATTTATTTAATTGACGATGTAAAAAAAATATGAGTCCCTCACGATTAAGTTTCCCGTTAACTGGGGTCAAAAAGAATTCCTGGAATTCATAAATTTCTCCGGAAGATTAACCTATCCCGGTAGTATCTAAGTCGTAGGTAAGCCATGACACTAGTTATTGATGATTTTGATCAAAGTATTATTAAATATTACATAATATTATATATTTTCTGTTCATAGAACGAATTCCCAAACTGTTTCTGTTCCCTTTCAAACGTTCTGAAGTTAAAATCTTAGTGTTTCTTCCAAGAAACAAATATTTTTTACAAAATACTTCAGCCGTCAAGGATTGGGAGCATAATGAAAACGGCATCTTTTATGCTAAAGAAAAGGTAAGAGCCTTAAACAATCACTGAAAAGATTTGCTTTTTGACGGAAAATTCTTTCAAAATGTTTAATTTTTTCTATCAAAATATCCCCGAGCACAATAAAATATGTAAAACCTTTTCGACAGCTATAAATAAGGTTCAATACGGCTATAAGTAATGTCAAGATATGTCGAGGATATGTGTATCTACACAGGAAAAAAAATTGTTACAACCCCCCAAAATCAAAGTTTTGTATATATATAATTTAGAATTGAAATTGAAATTATTATTTTATTATTAGTTCGGTGGCCCCATTTTGCGCCATCAAATAGAGCCAACCCACAATTAAATGGTTATTCCAAAATGTATGCTATTTCTGCCTGTACCAATTAGAATAGCATTGATTTCACAAAATATTCACTCGAGTATCATCAACCATTACATTTAATTTAAATTATTTAAGTTGCTGCATAATAAAGTTTTAATCAGTGTGCATGTGAATATTTCCTGAGAAGACGTGTGCTACAATTTTCTCTCTTCAAGATTAAATTTTGAATGCGACCGACGTACTTTTCTCATAAATTTACAAAACAGCACATGTTTTTCTTTAAAACCGCAGCAAATTTCATCACTTAACACAGAGTGTTTGTTTAATATATTATATGTGGCGACGTCTTACTATAATATGAGATAAAAAAAATCGTATTCACATCTGGTATGTGAATGAAAGTTTAATATATCAAGGTATTAATATGCCGCAGCGAATCGCTCGCATTTGAATGATACATCGTATCAAATGAATGTATGCATCGATTCTCCATTATTTGAATATTTTTATGACATTCAACGTGTCATCAAAGTCACGTTTTATACGTTCTCAATGCTCGGCTTATATCCGAGGAAATAATATATCAGAGAGTTAAAAAATCGTAATACGAATGTCGATTCATAAGTAATTTCTTCGATATCTCCCGAGCGGTATAACTTTTTTTCAGCATTCGCCGTGATGAATTTTTGTGCTCGGAAAATATTCCGGATAAAGCTTTCGAGCTTTTCGTCCTTTTATTATGTATTATACAATATTAATAAATTACTATTATTTTGTAAGGTGTGCATACTTTGAGACCAATAATGATTTTAAAGCAAAATAATTTACTTGACACTTTCGCAAGCTGATATAAGATGACCTGGAAAAAAAAATGATTATTTTATAGTCGTTGTATATTATCAGACGCTGAAAGTAGAGCGTTTGAATTGATTTTAGTTTCCGTTTCGAACACGTTTATTTATATTATTTTTTATTTATATTAGGGGTGGTTGGTTACCCATAAGTGATGTCGTTTTTTTTTAATGAAATTCAAAACATATTTTCTTATACGTTATTTAACTTTTCTTATACAAAATAATTCTCCATATTATCTATAACCTTCTGCCACATTTCTTTCAAATCCATCCATGCCCTTCTTGAAAATATCCTGAAAGGGCTGTATTCACCTCTTCTACAGAATTGAATTGTTTTCATTATAATGTTTATGTTTAAAAAATGTGAATCAATGGAGGAAATTAAGATCAAAATAGATAACCGTGTGATTTTAACAGTATAATGTTCTATTTATTTTTAAAAAAAATATTGAATTGGATTAAAATGCTAAACATCTTTTCGTAAATTTTTCATCAAAAAAATATTTTTCATACGGTACTTAAATATCATTATTCTTGGTTTTCGTACTCGTGATATTTCCCTGAAATAAATCCCCCGTGTATAACGAATTCTTGCTTTTTTTAAGATTCCCGGAAATTTGATTTATTGTTTTGAATTATTATGTAAAATATAATATAAAAAATACAGTAAAATCTTTGACGATTGTTTTTAATGTAATATAATTTGGAGAAAATTGTTATATTCGCGTGTTTTATATTAATATATATATTTTATTTTCAGGATAGATTCAAGTTTACCATTTTAAATGCAGTCTTGGTGACTAAATCCAACGACTTATTAGAATTGGTAAACAGCGAATCCCGAGTGATGCTCTTGTATGCGACACGGGAAGAGGCAATGCACATCCTGCAAGCGGCAAGGGACTTGCACATAACAGGAGAGAACTACATCTGGGTCGTCACTCAAAGCGTTATAGAAAATCTGCAGACGCCGAATCAGTTTCCCGTGGGAATGTTAGGTGAGTGACAAACATATTTTTTTTATAAATGCACAACGAAAAGCAAGCCAGCTGGGAATATTCAAATTATTCAAACATTAGTTACGTACTCGGAACTGAGCAACCAAGCGCACTTCATCAAGGAAGTAATCTGGAAGTAGACAAAGAAGCGCTGGCTTCATAGAAAATTAATTTCTGTTTGCTCGAACACCTTGCACTCCCGTTCTAGTCATATTTAACAAAAAAAACTTTCATATTATCACCTCTCTGTGCATTTCGCGTAAACCCGAATTATAGCTATGACAATACCCGTTAATTTACAAAAATAATTTTGTTTGGAATCAAAAACCCACAAACAATTTACAGCTAGCAAAATCTATTGTTTTTCATTTTTATTTAAAAGCTTTTTTTATATTGTTGACTTCAATGGAATTTTGATGCCATTTCCTTTGAATAAACGTCAAAACAAGTGCCGACTACATCCGAGTTTTCCCCCGAAAATCGGATATACCGATTTTTCAATTTTTTTTCTTATATAGATTTTTACTCGGCTCTCTTTTAGGCCACTGGACCATTTTAATTATGAACTGAACCTTATGAAATATACAACAGAGCAAAAACTTCCCTGACTGTATATATTAATTTAGAGAATCTTTTATAGAAAATGTTTTAATCAGTTCAATTTAAAATTTCTTTCATTCATTCTTTAAATAATCATAATATAATAGAATAACATTTTTTTAATCGATGATTTGAACATCTTTGTATTATTTTTTGAAGAACACTTGCTTAACACTTGATATATCTTGGCAATTTAATGTACACCTATCCCTCGATTTACGCGGTACTTTTTTTACACGGTTTTTAAAAAAAAAAGTTAAAAATAAATGTTGAAAATATTCAATAATAATAATTTTATTTGTTTGTGCGCCCACTGTGGGTATGCATTTGTTGTATGCATTCCACTGTAAGTATGTCTCTTCACGCCATTCGGCGTTCATCCCTGACTTGAAAATGGAGAAAGAGTAATAAATGTTGCTAGATTATATAGCATGAATGAAGCTACAATAAGAGCCATAAGAAAAAATGAAAACACAATTAGAAAGAGTGTAGCAGCTGGCGCTACGAGTACGAGCACAACTTCATATAACAGAGATATTGCAATGGAAAACATAGAGAAGGCCTTAATGATTTGGATAGAGGACCAAACACAAAAACGGATGCCAATTGATACCAACGCTATTACAAATAAAGCATTGCGGATTTACGAAAAAATTAAAGAGAAGTTACCATCCTTTTCTTTATCTGAAAAGAAACAGACTTTCACAGCAAGTCATGGTTGATTCGAAAGATTGAAATCAAGACACTCTCTACATAGTTTAAAATTAAAAGGTGAACTGGCATCTGTCGATGTAGATGCAGCGCAGAAATATCCAACAAAATTTGCTAAAATTGCTGCCATCAATTCATATACTCCTGATCAGGTTTTCAATGTTGATGAGTCAGGGTTATTTTGGGAAAAAAATCCAGAGAGGACCTATGTGTCTAAAGTTTATAAATCAGCTAGCAGGTCATTAAGCAGCAAAAGATCGCATAACAGTTATTTTCTGTAGCAACACTTCAGGAGATCACATTATGAAACCATTAGTTATTAACAAATCAAAAATGCCTCGCGTATTTAAATGAATCTTTCTGTTTATTAGAGGGTCAATAAGAAAGCGTGGGTTACCGCCGCAATGTTTAATGAAAGGTATCATGAACGTTTTATCCCAGTTGCCAACAAATATTTATATGAAAAAAGACTACCTTTCAAAGTTATTTTAGTAATTGACAATGCACTGAATCCACAAGATATACAGCATGAGAATGTCCAAGTTATATTTCTTTTACCATAGAATACGACTACTATTACAGCCATCAGCGAATTACTGACTTTTAAGGCTCTTTACATAAAACGAGCCTTCACACATGTTTTAGAACAAATGGAAAATAACGAATCTTTAACAGTTATTAATGCTTGGAAAAATTTTACAATTAAAGACATTGTTAAGCATATTGCTTTATCATATATTGCGATTAAGAAATCAACGCTCAAAGAAATTGTGGCCAAATATAGTAAAAGGTGAAGCTCATATTTCTGCATTAAATGATGAATATTCTCAGATAGTACAATTGGCGCATTCATTGGGTGGAGAAATATATTTTAAAAAACAACCAAATTATGCGTTTTTTGTGTACATTTCGATTTACACGGTTTTACATTAAAAAATATACAATTTCGATTTACACGTTTTTCTCTGGAACCTATCTACCGTATAAATCGAGGGATAGGTGTATTTATTTTTATAAATAAGTGTTTCTTTTATTTTATTATGATATTTTATTAAATATTATGACAAATCGAATGAAATTAATAAATGTGTTACCGAATAAAAACCATATTTTAATTTTTATTTGGAATTTTTTTAGTTCAAACGCTTAAAAAGCGCTAAAAGAATGAAATTTAGTCTAAATAACGATGGAAATTATATCACATTGTATGTAATAAATTATGGAACGAATATTTTTTAAGCCGAATATAAAATGTGTGATTTCTTTTTTGTCTCGCTAATATAATTCAGAGAAAATGGTCAGCATTATTGGCCAGTATGTTGAAAACCATACTTCCGACTGAAAAAAAAACAATTATGTAATATCTTCCGGTTTCACATGCAATTAAGCATAATTTGCCCGGAGCACTCCCAGTCTGAATTTATGTTTGTTTTTTATTTTTATTCTCTTAACGACCCATAAAACTCGGCCTTCTCACCCATAGTGCCAGAATATTTGTATGTCGCTTTGGATGAAACCACTAGCGTAAATAATGGTCTGTAAGCCTTCAGGGATTTGAACCACTCTAAAGACCCCCAGGAGGTATATGTAATCATGAACGTGAAATCTCTTAAATAATTGCAGCGCTCAACGAGTACACACTCCTTCGGCTTGACCTTTGGGAAACGCTTCGAGGTTTATCCCGTTTAATTATTTTAGAAAATCGTGGAAATTTATTATTTATTTTATTGTATGTATGTGATTTTCGAGCAGACAGACGAGATGTCCTCGCCGTGTCCTTTGACTGATTGAAATCAATTATATTTTCCGTCTCCAACTTTGATATTATTAATCTGTTATATAATAATATTTTCTAAATGGATTAATTCTTATTTAGCTTATAATATTATCGCTAAATTTACAAAATGGTTTTTTTATTCTAATTAAAATTCAAAGCCACTCGTCCCATGCCAACCGAATTACTTTACAAACCTCCGTCAGAAAAATCAATATGGTCCTATAATTGAACAAAAATTGAATTTCCGGATTCATAGGGATTTCGTTTTAATACAATTTATATTTAATTTAGGTTTTGTGAATAATATTAACATAATCAGAATTTTATAAATACAATAAATTCTGCCATTATGAGCTATTCATACGTGTATGACAGATAATCAATTTAAAAAAAATTAAGATCACATACAAGAATATCCATGTTTTTTTATAAATATAATCATTATTCTAAAATATATTTCCTATCTAGAATCTATCGTAAAATTGTTCGATCCCCTTTGTGTGAAAACTAAAAGGCTTCGACGCCAAATATGAACTCAAATCATTTTTTACTTCGTCTAAATAAGTAATAATAATAAAGATTATATGTCTGTAAAATACGGGGGATGCAAAAATCCTTTCCAAACAGCTTGTTTAATTTTATTGGAGATTTCAGTACTTTCCGACATGCATTATGTCGGAAAATAATTATTTTTATATGGGATAAATTCGGATGTTTTTCCTTCGGCTTTTGATTAAATTTATCTAACTGTCGACATTATACTTTTGTAGATATAGTTGTGCCTGATATTATTAATGCATAGTGAATAACTTCACTCATCTTCCACCAAAAGCATAAAAAACCTTTCGAAATGTTAATCGTGGCTTTAAAGTTGGAACTATTGTTCATTTCTTAGAAATATATTGCGCTTTTCTTTAAGTTGAGATCTTTGTCTCGTTATAAATAATCTGCCTGTGTCCTTTCGTTGTTCTTTGCTTCGACCAGACCATGCGGCACTCAAAGAGACATTGACAAGACGTTTTTAAATGTCCTTGTGTCGTCGACGTTAACGATACGATTATTTTTAATAAGTCTTTTACAGCTTGACGAGTATCTGATTTAATCAGATATTTTAGCATGGCATTATTGAACGTTAATGATCTTCCTGATTTAGGAGCATCCTGTAACTCCAAATCACACGATTTAAATTATCAAAACCAAAATGTATTCATTGATATTGGGGTTTGTGAGTATATGAAACGTGGATTTTTTTAGGATGACCTATTATAATGTTTCAATAATCTCAAATCTTATTTTAAATTTGTATCGAGAATATTTATTTTCCCTGGATATATCCTACACAAAATGTTTATAAAGACTAAAACAGTTGAAAACATAGAGATAATTAAACAAATCAGCGATCATCACTATGTACATTCACTATGTCAGCACTTCAAAGGATTATACATAAAAAATTGTATCATAGCTACTTGGTCTTTTATTAATAAAATTTGATAAATAATATATCGAAGACAATTATTTAATAAATTATAAATTATCGAAAAAAGTTGAATGAATTATGCTTTTACAAACAATTAGAGACCATCTGGAATAATTTATAGAATTTTAATGTACGTTTACTATATTTCTTATATTGTACTTTCAAAATGATAAAAAAAATATCAGCGGGTAATTTAACATCCAATTTTTCCCTGTACGACGAAAAAATATCTCGTTATTGCTGAGGGGTGAATTTTAGATGTCGACATTCTATGTCAGAAATGTATTATTAAGAAGAAATTTTCGCCGAGCTTTTAGCGAGAAAATATAGTTTATTTCCCGAAGTGGTTGTATGTATTGTGGCGGCAAATTACAACCAGCTCACGTGCGACAGTACTAAACGAGAAAAGTGTTTTTCCCGTTCCACGTGCCATTTGGATAAATGTGAAAAGTGAAAAATTAGCCACATCGTCGACATATTTTTCTTTTTGACCCGAATATAATACATACAGAATGTTTCAACAGCCGAATCAAAATAATATCGGACGAAATCTCGAATATTTTATGTATCATAAAAAAAATACAATACATGAATTACATTATTATAAAATCCCATTTACATCGAGAATGAGTAATGTATTGTTTACCACATAACAAAGGGATAAAAATTAGGAACACAACACGTCCTTTAATTTGAATTTCATATATATAGGGATTGAATATGCTCAAGGGTAGCTCTGTGTTGTATAATAAAAAAAAACAAATAAAAAGGGAGAATACCTTATTTCTAGACATGGTCAAATATTTACGCACATTTGGCATGTGTGGAATAAATTTGATCTGATAGAAACGTGTGCAGATTCGGAACGTAGTTTTATTTTATTTTATAACGTGTATGTAAATATTACAGATTTTATTATTTATTTTTTTGTATTTTATATTAATATTCGGTTCGCTATATACTTTCGTAAAATGCTAAAATTGTTATACACGTGTGTGTCAACGCTTTACAAGTGCCAACTATATTGAAAGTCCTGAATGGTGAACTGAAAGTTTTACCCCCTCGCTTCTATTCTGTGGTCTAGACCTTTAGAGGGTGTGTATGATGAATTAGAATCCGTTTTCGGGCAATATATTTAATGGAAAATGTTCGGTTTCGAGGCTCTGACGGGTGTCGCTCCGGGAAAGCGGATATCGTCCTTTTCCTCCTCCCATGCGTCAGATATTTTCAATCGGACCTATTGAATGATGTGCTCTGACAAATTTATGCAAAATCGTATTCAATATAAAATATATATTAATCATTTATCCAACATATTAATTCAATACGCGTTACATATGTATATTTTAATTTATATCTGATACACCATCTGTCTGCGTTATTAAGTTAACCATTAAATTTAAAACGTTTCATATGTCGTGGGAAAACAACTCATATATTTTCATCTGTATTATATTATACATCCAAAATGAAATTGTAACGAAACGTAGCAATATAATAGATTAAAAATCAACCAAAAATTGACTTTCAAAACCCGCGAAAACGGTCCCAGATGATCCATAAAAAATATCCCAATTCGCATTTTGGGAATTGGTTACAACGGCAAAAAAATACGTATTTGTCAACGCGGAAAAAATATCTTAATAAAAAATAATCGGCCTTTGTAGCGATAACCTCGGCGTGTTGTGCGGAATATCTGATTATTATTTTTTTTCGCGGAAAATTTTAAGAAAATCTCGTTGTTGACATACTAAAATCTACTGAGGTGTTTCACTGAATCTTGACAAGATTTGGATTTATATTCGATTTTCTATATTTACCGAGCGTTTTTCGGCTTTAACTTTTTTGCTTCATTACGCACGAACCTAGCTCGCATAAATATTGGAGCCAGCTACATCCGGAATTCATGATTATGTGTAAATATTGCCGTAATTTTACCTCGCGAATAAAAAAAAATGAAAAATTCGAGACAAAAGAGGGGAGTTTTTAAACATTTCCAAGTGCTGAAATAATAATATTATATCGACATATCGAGTGCGAAACGTTTATATAAATGCTTAACTTTTCTTCGCCTTGAATTAATTTATACAGAAAATAAACTTTTAATTGACTGAAAGCAATAATATAGATGCGAAAGATAGTTAGGGCAACTTTTAAAACTAAGCCTTAACTTCCAAACCGGTCTCTTATGCTATACGAGCAGTTTAGCAGAGGTATTTAACGCTTGACAAACTCAATTTGCGGCAAGATTTTACTTTGAAACAACTATCAAAAGAACGATGGATAAAGGCAACTATCAAAAGATAAATCCAAACATATATAGCCGGAATATAATTGGCAAAGCCCAGCGTTCGCCAAACTATTTTTGTCTTATTTATTCTCTTCATCATAATCCTTTTGCCCTCCCAAAAAGTATACGGGTCTCGATTCTACATCATACACCGGATATAAAAAACTTTCGATTGTGCTTCGTATCCTTTGCCAAATCCTTTATCCCGCAGTCATGGTGATCGTTCGTTATCTGGAACGAAGTTGTTGAAAATGTGATTCTGATAGACCAGAGGCTTTCAGAGTTTCGTACAGTGTTATCGAAGAAACGGTGTTCAAAGTTGCGAATTATTCTTTTTATTTGCGGATTTTCACGGCTTGAAAAATATAATTTTGTATCTGAAATTCTGATATTTTCAATTCAATCATTATATAATAATATCATTATCTAACTCACCATCTAGACGGCGATTAATTAAATTAAGCGATCGCCGTCAATGATAATTAATAATAGATGCCACCGACACTCGCTGGATATCTGTCAAGTTATCGCATTATTGAATGTTAACTACAATACTATAAGTTTTTCTTCTAATATATTATTAGTATCTATATTAGAGCATTCTATGCATTTTCTGCAACTAATTTTATCTCTGCAGTTTGTATTTTGTTCTGTTTCTATTCATTTATGTATTTGTTTCGACGTCTATTACATATGTATGTCGTTTTTCAACAGGTGTCCACTTCGACACGTCGTCGTCATCGCTGGTGAACGAAATTACCACCGCCATCAAGGTGTACGCTTACGGTGTGGAGGAGTACGTGAGCGATCCCCGCAACAACAAGCGTCCCCTCGGTACTCAGCTGTCTTGTGAGGGACCAGGTGATGCTAGATGGCCCACTGGAGACAGGTGAGATAAAATCACATTACCACCCCCTATTCTTGTCACAGTAAAACTCAATCCATTTCAAGATATATAGGATATTGCATTACATTTAATATCATATACAATTCACAACTTATTTGTGGATTGTTTCATCATAGTCAGATTAAAAAATATACGTCCATCTTACGATGTACAGTCATGGACGACACATAACATCCTTTTTTAATTAATTAGGTTGATCTGTTCTGATTTTTCAATATTATTCATGATACCATTGATCATTTAAAAGTATTTTTGTTTATAGAAAAATGTAGTTTAGAACAAAAAGCGATTGCGTAAATATTGATGATAAAACTTGTTTATCGCTAATAAAAATCGATTGTTCATAAATATTGCAATAGTTTTAATCAGAACACACTTTTCGCGGAAAATAAAAAAAATAAATCACTCAAACAAACAGGTGAAGCTTTAATATCTAGTCCAACAGGTATGAATGCGTAATTAGATGTACATTATAATGTAACAATTACCTAGAATATTATTGAGACACCCAGACTTTTTTGCATCGCGGTATAGATCGATTACTAATTATAATTTATACTAAAATATTTTTTTACACGGTTGATAAAAGCACGTTAAATATAAATACTAGATGTAATCAGAAAATACGTATATTTGTCGTTTTTCTTGAAAAATCAGATACATCATACACCTGTATCAGACCATTATCTAATCTTCGAAGCACTTCTAGGACGCAATTTTCAACGTGGTGTTTAGTATCTCAATGTTGAAAAACTTTAAAAATTTCAATTGTAAATTTTTCGGTAATAGAATGATGAAAGTCTTATCTAAGAATGTCGGGCGAATATGGAGACTGATGCATTATAGCGGGGCTTTATATCGGCCAAAAATACACATTTTCCATTTTCTTTTAAATGATTTAATCACCGAGCATACCAAACTACGTAAAATATTTAATCTTAAATATTTAAGTAATTATCCAATATGGTTCTCACCATCAAATCAAATCAAAGACAAGTGGCCCAAAACACCAAAAAGGTGATAATTGAATTATTTATAAACATGTTTACATTATTTTTACCTAAACCTTATATATTCTAATCATAATGATGCGATTTTGTATGATAATTCTACAATATGATGGCTCTTAGTATATTTAAGAAATCTATCGTCATTTTTGAGTTTTGAGTAATCCAGATTTTAGTTTGTACATTTATCTCTTATCCAAATTAAATCTTTGAAACCGAAATTGATAATTTCTTACCTAATAGTTTAACACTTGATTATAGCCATTTATGAGATTGATAAACATTTCGCAATATCATTCTAATAAAACCTATTATTTTAATTCTAGGTTCCTTAATGTTCATGAAAATAATTAGGCCATCTGAGCTTAGAGTGTGTTAATATTAATATCTTTTTTCATACAGTATTAGATACTTGCAACAGAAATTTCAATTGCTAAATACCTAGGATTGTTCTCTTTAGAGAATAAATTATTTTGTAACAACAAAAATATTTTTATTCATTATTGAAATATAATCGATTTTTGCAAATTGTATATTTATGATGCATAATATTTGTTTCGAGCTCTAATATTTATCAGCAGTTTACAGAAATTCATATACATATAATAAAATCGTATTGTAGAAACAAATTAAATTGCTTCTTAAACATAAAAGCATTCGTTAAATTGTGGACGTTGTCGTAAACCATTAAAATATACACTCAGCCAATAAAAATCTTGATTTAAATGGAAATATATAGAGCAATTAAACAAATAATATTCGGAGTAAGCTATAAAACTTTGCGAATTTCATGAGAGGGAAGAAATGTGAGACATTATGTCTTTTCTTCCGGAAAAAATATAAACTACGGTTGAAACTTGGAGAACGGTTCTACTGCATCATAAAACCATTAAAGCTTCTGACTCAAAAATTAAGAGAACTTTTTTCTAAAAGGAAAATTCCACGCTGAAAAATATATTTTGCAAAGGTATTAATACTCGTGAACGAATATTATTAAATGAGAATTTCTTTAATTCTTATATTTTATTTCTATCACATAAAATATTAATATTTTCTTATATATGTGATCACTCATATATACGTAGATAAGTTTATGATATAACGTATGTACACATCGTCCATCATCGGAAAATCAAATCGAATTCGTATTCGCACCAAATACCGATTGGATATTATCACATTCAATAATCAAATTATATCGCTATATAGATTATTTTATTATATATTATAGGTGCTCTCATAGATTTATTCCCGTTAATATACGCTTTGATCTAATTTATTTTCGTTTACATGATAAATTATTGGCCACTCTTCAAATAAATGTTTAAAGCCTAGTTAAAAACACCTGTTGACACGATTCCCACTTAAACCGTCCCATTTATCGCTCAATTAAAATCAAGTGCCAGGTAAATTTCGGTTCAAAACCTTTTACAAAAAACAGCGTGCTTCAAGCGTGCCGATTTTCCGCACTAGTGCAGACAGGAAGGTGAGGTAAGACCGCAACCTACTCCAGCGGTAACTAGGGTCTTAAGGTCGTTCCATTTACTGCCAACTAATCATAAAATGGCGTGTTATAGTCACTATAATATTTCCAGATGCACTTAGTTTTTATTTTATTGATATATAAATGAATGTGGCATCAATAAATATTAAACAAAATAGTTTATTGGGACCTATAATTTGCTAAGTCAAATCTAAAGCATCAAATATAGTATCTGTTTGTGTATGTATAAATGTAACCGATCATTAAAATTTACGCTATGGTAATTTTATATTTTTTATGCGCTTGGTGATATCTAGACATACAATTATTCAGCTCACGTTGAATTTTATAAGCTCGTTCAGAATTTTGTCATAAAAAATATAATTTTCCATTTTATTGTAAAGTCGAACAGTTTTCCGAACAAAATTCGCAGTGAGACGGATATATAACTATTCGTTGCTTAGTTTATACAATCGTCATCAACTTTTAGTTTTCAATATGGCAAAAATGGTTTATAAAAAAATGCTAGTGTAATACGAAAACATTTTTCTCATTGCCTATGCTCTATAAACCTTAAGAGATATAGCATGGAGATAACATAAATATATAAAGGAGTATACTACAAGTATTTGTAAATACCTAACAATAATTAAAAATAATATTATGCGATTTGCGAAATAATTTTTAATATATTGTATTGTGCAATCTTTGAAGCACTTCTGTGATGCAATTTTCTTTGTTACGACTATGCCTTCGGCGATTTTGTTTTTATCTCCTCCATGTTAGCGAAATGTCGTTTATCATATTTTTCTGATTTTCGGGAATAGGATCAAGTCGCAAAACTTTTTCTATTTTTTCTACAATTAAAAATCATGCAATGTGCAAAAAAAACGTAATATAAAAACGATATTTGGACAAATTATGCATATGAATTATTTTTAACCAAACCTTACACACTTTAGATCAGACCTCGGCAAACTTTTTAGCTAAAAGGAGGCACCAGGGATTTTAAAACGCAAACAAAAAGCTTTCTATAGATAAACATTATTTGTTATCATAACAAAAATAAAACCGTTTTCCATCTTTCATATTAAATTTATTCAAGCTCTTTAATCTTTTTCTTGTTACACAGATAAATTTATATACTGTTCATTTTATTTCGTCTAAAGATTCGTCGATTATTCTTCGATACTAATGCTCTAACTCACTCAGCGATTTTTATTGTCATAATAGAGTTATGAGAAACATCCAGATTTTATTAATTTATTTATCATACAGTAAACAATGCGTGATTGACATTACAGATTAACCCAGATCGCCAATCACGCATAAAAAAAACAACAGTAAAATAATAAAACATAGATTTATTTTAAAATATATATAAAAAATATGAATAAAAGCTTTATTACACAGACAAACTGCAGATACTTTTTTCCCTTAATTTGGTTACAAACTGAACACAAACATCATTTTAAAATATTCGGGATTCTATTATTGTTTCAATTTCATAAAAAAAAATATATGTAATAAGATTTGATCTAATTGTACAACAGTATTAAATTATGCTGTTAAACCTTCATATAACTTCAATTTTCATTTCCGTCCATTTTTTTTAAAGTCTTCACGATAATTCAATGGGGTTATATTTCAAAAATGCAAATCCTCCGTCAGCGTCTGGTACATCAGCTTAATTTTCAAACGTAAAAGCACAATTTATTTACAAAATTGTACATCAGACGAGAAGGCAATGTAATAATGTAGAATAGAGATGTTTCTGGTCTAATGAGTAGAGAGTCTGGGGGAGCTCGTCTGCCGTACCACCCCCCGGTCTACCCCAGACCCAGACCCATTTGTCGACTCATGCGTTAAACTATTAATTGGATATTAGCAGGATTTGATTCAACACCCAACACCTCAATCAGAATGTACTGGTAAAATTGTGATTATCTGTGCTTATACCAACTTAACTGGGCCCAGTGTTAAATTGATTGTACGGAATGCGCACACTATCGCACAATGAAAATTTATAGTGAGAAAATTAAATTACTACTCGAAGATAATTGAAATTGACTGTCTCTTTGATCACATAATAAAGGAAAAAAATAATACGAATCACTGGGTAGGCATTATTGGATTTTCCATATGAATCTTCTATGTAGCTATTGAAGTTTATCAATTCCACATGAAAAGAAATAATCTCGATGTACGTTACATACGTCTACGGGTACATACGGGGGTCTTAATAAACGCCCCTAGCTCGTCTCCGACATGCAAGAATGCTTATGAAGGCATTGTTCCATCAAGCATACATTACACGTTGACATGTCACCTACGTCATTCAAAGTTTCAGATGTGTATTACAAATTTTCATTTGTATCCTTATCCGCATAGTGGAGGAAACCTTCAAAAAGCCCGGGTGACGGAAGCAGTATTAGAGCGGAACTTTATATTGTCTGTCCGCAACACTTTACCCACAAACTCTCTAAATAATTATGGAGACTGCTCCCAAATATTATCCCGAGCGAGATCTCGGTTTAGCCACACCCGAATATTACAAAGTATACTGATAATTGATGAGTATAACTGCGTTTAGGCATAAATTTCATATGTTTATTGAAAATTATTTATTATATTTTTGATATTTAGTACTAGAAAGTCAAAAAACAATATAATTATTGAATACTATATTTTTACGTGTAATTTTCATTCACTTATATTTATTTAAATAAATGTAATAGAGCTTGATCAAAAATATGCGGATTTTTTTAATATTGTCTATGTAGGTTTCCAAACATCTGGATTTGTCTATGGTTTATATTCAATCATATTTAGTCAGTAAAAATCTGAAATGCTTAATGTTGTATGACTTGTTCATATTTCGAAATATTAAAAGACGATGATTTGCCAACAATAAGTAAATGAAAACAAATCGCTTGGCCACACCAGAAATACTTGTAGGTATAATATTTTCTCGCAAAGGTCTTCCTTTAACATTATTTAATTTTTCGTTTCAAAGATTGATTAATTTGTATTTTTTTTAAAATAATTCACCTTGGTATCTCGTTTTACGTATTTAAATAAAAAAATATTTTTCATTATCTACGTTTCATCGTTTTTACGTTTTTTTGTCAGTCCATTAAAAAACGAAAAATGGAGTTTCGTTGTATGTACTTTTAGACGAATCTCGTCTAATTCTCAATTATTACTTTTATATCTAGTCACATTTATTTAAATTAACACAACACCATTTAACTTCGGTCTATTAACATTTAAACAATAAAATTATTCTAATTATTAACACATAAAAAAATAAATGAATATAGAATTCTGTAAAAATTCAAAAAGTCAACGAACAAATTTAATTTTAACACTTTCGCGGACACCTCGTCAATTGCGGTCATTTTTTAAGTCGATTGAGACACGACGTCAATTGTCGTATTTTTGTTTATCACGCCGGACTGATCTATTTCCACATTAATTCATGCCAAGAAGTTAGTTTGAACTTGTTGTTCTCAAACACAAACTCCATACCTAATTATATAAATAATAATAGTTTAAATTAAATTTATTATTATAATTGTGTATTTCAGAGGTTTTGAATGAACTGTATCTATTATTAGTATCCTCGGGTATTCACAAACATTTTTTAAGTGTCTGCGAAGGTGTTAAAATATGCGGATAAGTGTTAAAAGTGGCATTAGCGTATCATTACTAACAATCAGTAAGTTAAATCCTGGATTTCAGGACTTAAAAGTGTCCAGCATTCGATTCTAAGCACTTTAAAGACTTTTTACACCATATCAAGTTCATAAAGTTCAATTCACTCTATTAAAAACTATTATACTAAAACAACCTTCCGGAAAAATCTCGGAATTATTTTTAACACTGACCAGGAGAGAATGTATTTGCGAGAAACCCCGCATCTTTAATATCTTTATCAAACCTTTTCATAGGTGAGTGTCGCTTTCCAATTTTTCTGTCATGCAATTTATCCAGCGTCAATAATAAAATTTGAAATCAAATGTTGAATCGATAAGTGTCATATAAAGTGTCACACGTGTCATAGGTTGGCCATCACTCTCTTGGAACATAATCCTAATATCTAATATTTTTCTGATGTCATCAGATTTTAACTTTTTATGTTATTCTAGCAAATAAAAATTAGTAATTATTATATTCATCTATTTTTTATCGACTGATAGTCAAAAATCAATTCATAATACAAATTATTACTGAAATATGATCCTAATAGAATTATTTAAATTGTCGATTAAGCTCAACTTGGTATCTGGTCTTATCTCAATTTCTCTTTCTTATTTTCACTGGTCAAAGATTTAATAGAAAAACTAGGGATTTCCACATTGCCATGTCCATACTCATTATTTAAACTCCATCTAAAAAAAAGGCAACAGAGAAGAGCCTGCCAATTAAAAATCACTAATAACATCAATAACAAAGGTCTAACATGAAGAGATAGCTAAGAACTTGATGGATCTAATGCTGGTACGCATTCAAGCTATTAAAAAAAATAAAGGAGGGACCACAACATTTTTTTTAAATTTTATTTCTGAGAATTTTCCTTAAAATATTCTAAAAAATCATAGTGTAAATAATGTAGTATGTTATGTTAAAATTAATCTTCAAATCGATAAAATTATATAAATTGAATCAACCCTTATCGAAGAGATGAAATAATAAACATAGAAGTCGCCAGCTTTAGACACGAGAAAAGAAAATAAAGGAAATCAGAAAAGATTTTCATTGATATTTCAATATTATATTTTAAATTAACCCCTGATTTTTTATAATATATTATATTGCAATTTAAGCTTGATTATTTAATTTAACATACCATTATCATGTTGCTCTCAATAATCACCAAAATAAAAATACAATGAATTTATGTTAAGTATTATGAAAAATAAAGGATAAATTTACTGGAATATGAGATCTGAATCTATAAAAGTATACCTATATTAAAACAAGAACGTAGGATTTAATGAAACCATTTTCGACGCTGGTTTACTCGAATAGTCGAATATTTTACACGTGAAAAGCTTATTGCACAGTTACAGGTTCCGCGGAATGAAGTTGTCCGACACGGCCAGGCGGCAAAAAGCTTTCGGGAAAACGAAAACCCGACCAATCGTTCCACTCGGGCGGCGGAGAGAATGGTATTTTCCGAGGAGCAGTTTTCAGCAGTGTTCACACAAAAACAAACCGGATAAACTTGGAATATTGTTCGACCGACATCAAATTGTTTCGGTAAGTGTGTCAGAATCTATAAAGCCAAAATCAGATGGGGTCATGTGATAAAAAAGTTTTCCGATTGAAGAAAATAAAAAGCTTCATTCGTTGGATCAATATGCGTCTATCGGTCAACTTAAATTGTTTGCATCCGAGCATTTCCAAGTCCCCGGGGCATCCGGTCTATTATTTGGTTTGCTTAGCAAAATGCATTGGTAATAAAGGAAGCGGTACGGAATGAAGCGGATATGCGGTATAGCCTTCAGCCAACTTTATGGCTGATGGAGCTCGGAAAAATACTCAGCCAGATAACCAGGACCCAGTTGCAGGTACGACTACCAACACCTATATATATATATAGGAATAGCTCGTCAAACTCGGCTACGTGTTTTGTGCCATAAACCAAAATAATATCGTATTAAAAATTTAAAATATAAAATCTGCATTCTCAGATGCATCGAATGCGGCGTGACCTTTGAAATATCGCCAATGTGGGTCAAGTGCAAATAAAAGATAATGCCCTCCTACGCTACTGGAACATAAACATCCAACTTTATGTGGGGGATTGGCCCAATATTGTCTTCATGGACCGCGTCATGATGCGCAACGATAATGCAACACGGACGAAATGAACGATTTCTAAAAAAAAACTAAGTTTATGCACCACGTCATTCATTTGATGACAAATTGGAACTTTGAATGCTAGTCCACGGCCACAATATTACTGCATTCCGGAAGTGCACTCATGCATTTCATTACTCTGCGAAAACGTGCTCAATAAAATTTAAAAAATAAAATATTTTTACATCCTGATCCAGATTAAAATTATTGTAATTTCACAGGAATTTTCACTCAAGTCAGACTCAGTTATAAACTGATTATAATTAAAATTATATTAACACTCAAGCACCCGCTGTTTTCAGACGAAATTTACACCTAAACCCACATCTTTTTATCGATCTTGCGATTTTGCGCGGCTCTGTAAAAAATGCTTAATAACTTTTTTCCTTTTGGAGATAATTTGGCCAAAAGAGAAGTATTATACGTGTATAGTATACTCTTTTATATTAGATTATTGTGGAATATTTAGATAAGCAGCCAAAATTTCGAGCTGTGAAAATGATGATTTATTGTATTTTAGACGATAAAAAACAAATCAGATGTAATAAAGGATGTGACGGGCTGTGCCACATAAATATTCCAAAAAAGTTATTTTGTTGAATGGATAAACAAAAGTACTGGAAAGTTTTCGATCCAAATAATTTATTATTTCAAGGACAGTTTTTAACCATAAATAAATACATATGTCATATATTTTACAAAGCGCATGCAGAACAATGAATTAAACTGTGTCCAGTCGTAAAACTTTAAAAGAAAGCCTTTTGTAGCGCATTAGATAGCACGTTTCGTGTGAACCCGCGTTAGTGCGGGAGCGGGTGTTTACCGTTTACGAAAATTTCCGCACTAACGCGGGACCGGGTCCTTGAGTGTTAATATTCCGGTCGAGTTACGATTTTTCTGAGCGCATTTTCCGAGTACGCTCAACGATTTGAATACATATTTTTTAAATTATTAAACACTAAAAAGAACAAATAGTATATTTCTACATGAATCATTTATTCTAACACGGTTTTCAGGAGATATGTATATATGTATGTTCAATTTCAAATGTGTAGCGCATCCCGATGTTATTTGTCTTCATATCCTAAGATCAATGAGTAAATAACTAAACAAAATGATGATATCAAGAAATTTACAAACATCTTGCAAAACAAAAAACACAGAAGCAAATAACACGATTTTCTATACAACAACGTTGTTCTTTTTCAAAATAACACGTAATAAAATAGAATTAAACGTTGATAAAGTAATAAAAAAGATTGAATGAAACAGTATTTTCTTACCGATGTTATTTAATATCAAAGCCCAGTAGTCCATCGTTATACACGGTCGATTAGTAAGGTAATTCGCCGTGTAAATCAAGACTGTACGAAATTTTAAAACAAAATTACAAGAGAAAATAAGCAATTTATACATATCTCAAGTGGAAAGCGCAATATCAAGCCATGATATTGATGAATTCTTCATAATTTTTTCAACTGTTTCGCCGCAGACTGAGCTCTAGCAGCACGTGTCACTCGCACTCGGCACATCGTACAGAATGCGAGCGAGAACAGCAACGAATATTGTTGTTTATATTTTTTTTTCACAATTGTAGACAATTCAAGGCAATGATTATTTGTAATATTTATCCTTTAAACTTTTTTAAACAAATTCAAAAAGTTTGTGACATGTAGGATTTATATTAACAGAATTATTCGAGAAAAATCAAAAACTTTGGGCACGTATTTGTATTTGTGCAGTAAATCTATTTATCTAATTATTGCCATATAACCCGCGTAAAATTTAGTTTTTTGGACACATCATTCGTAGATCACAGTATCGCCTTCTGCATGCCATAATGGAGGGAAAAGTAAAAGATGGGAAGAGAGAAGCTGTCGTGACTTTGCAAAATTCACAACTGGAGCGAATTACGAGCTCTAGAATTGTTCGAGCTCGCCAAAAATCGATAATAATATTGAGAAAAACAAGAACGTGTAGATTGCCTACTTCCAAAAGCGGACAACATGAAGAAGAAGTAGGTCAGATATCATAATTTAATACCAATAATGTTATAATAGTAATTGAAACTGTTAAAAAACGAACTTTAATGCTAAAAAGTAATCTGCCTCACGTATTTGGTTGAAATATCGGCAGAATTATGCATTTCGACAAGAATAAAAACGTTAAATTAATATTACTGTAAAAAAATAAATGCATTTGGACAAAAAAATTAATACTAAAATGCAAATGTGCAGACGATAAAGATCGCGCTCTGAAAAGCTTATAAATAGGCTACCGGCTACTCGCAATATTTATTGGCGCCGACAGTAGAACTCATTTCAGCATCATTAAAACAATTATTATGAATATTTTTTAATTTTCTCTATTTTAAAACATCTAATGTTTTGTTTTTGAATTTAAAATATGTACAAATTAGAAAATATGAATTATTCAACCTTTAAATATGTATTTATTTAAAAACTCGATGATCTAGTTAGTATAAATAATAAATAGGTAAGTGACAAATAATGCCAAAAACTCATCGATGTTTTTGACCTGTGGTGTTGCAGAAGAATGCAGTACCATCCGATCAAAGTATCACGCTAAAATAATGGTCACGATTTTCTGCCATGAGAAAACGACGAATATGATCAATCAAAGATGGATATTTTTTTTTAAATCAATAAAAATAAAATAAAATAAATTTATATCTAGAAGTATATTTTTTATGGATTTGGCAACGCAAATATATATGTAGATCGGAGTTTGGCGACTACTCTGAGCCGACTAGACCCCTCGTCCAGTCGGGGTTTAGCTGACCGGTAATAAAATAGCGGTCATAAAAGTGCACGCTGCATACAGCTGCATCGGGCCTTCATTAGAGAACTCTCATTAATTACTTATGTCACCGTTTTACTGTCCGACCCCCGAGGACGAGTGAGAAAAAACAGACGAGTGTTAGATCGAACAATTTTTTTCAGGCTGATTAAAAACAGTCCGAGCTATAAAAATGTAAAACCACTCAACTCAACGAACTACACATAAAATTTGCAAATAATTATATCGGGGTCATTTAATTAATGTCCAATTAACCCGATGACTATTTCACATTTAAAACGAGAAAGTTGATTAAACCGCGAGAGTTAATTTAAGAAAAATCGCTATCGTAAAATCGACATTCCAGAGTTGTATTACAATTTGATTTCATCAATTATTCGATATCCACGTCTGCGATTAGATGCATGTCATAAATTCCCTATGCATCCCAGACTCCAGAATCGTAGCAATAATATTCCGAATAATAATTACAAAATTTTATAGTACCATTAAACTCCACAATGTTAATGGCTTCAACAGTAAATTGCGATATTTACAACAACTAATGCACCTTTCGGTTTCGAGTCGCGAACACACGGGCTCGAATCATAAAACCGCGGTTTATACCCCCCCGACCTGGCGAAAGTATAATAAGACCCCATACTCATACTTTATATTGTGCCATATTCGAGTGTTTAGCTCGCACCCTAAACCGCTGCCATTTAATGGTCGAGTTGTATTTCGGGACCAGACGGCCATTTCGCGCGGAGCCGACCATACGAGAATAGCCCATATGTGACGGACTTGATGATGATGACTTGATGACCGTCAGTATAAAACTATAGTTTATATAGGCGCGACACGTGCACTTTACTATTTTAGTTAGAGCCAAGTTTAGCTCCTTAGTTAATCAGGCGGGGTTGACTAGTGCGCAAGATGTAGATTCACATATCAGCTGCCACTTCTAAAATAATCGAATGACGCTCTTTTCCGAATAATATAGGTTATGTTATAGTTATGGGGCTGATTTTGTCAAGAAATTCTGTAAAGATGGGATTTGGTGAAGAAAAATATTCAGTGTTTCTTCTGAAATCCAGGTGCAGATCTGTGGAAAATGAGGTAATCCTGCTCGCTCCGTAATCTCGAAAATATAATGAACCACATGCGAAATGATAGAACCATATTCAAGGGACCGATAATTTAAAAATAGTTCAAGAAGTTGAAAGAAATCTAGGAGAAATACGACTCGATTCCCTGCAGTCGAAAAAACTTTGTCATCATGAATTGATGATCGACATCAAGACAATGTCCCTCTGATTTTTTCAATTCTTCACGCTAATACCCTTAGTTTGCATGAAGATTAAAAGACCAGATTAAAAAAAAAGATAGTGTTTCAAGCAAGTAATGACTGGTTCGACAAATTAAAATGAGGTTGTCTTTTCATAATATCTGCAAAATAATGTATTTAATCATTGTCCATAATTGAGAGGTAAAAAATGCCTAATCGTACATTCCTATCAAAGAAAGAATCGGTTTTCCCTAGACATATACCCACTAAAAATCGAACAACTTCTCGATAATTCTTGGAATTTTAACTAGTAAATTAAAATTGAAGCCATGTTAATTAATCAAGCAGAAAATTCCGGAGCATTGAAAGGGAAAAATAAAGAATTGCTTCTAATCATTTGGAAATCAAATAAAAAAGCATAGTTTCAACATTCGCACAAATTTTTAGAAACCAATTGTGTGCGAAAGTCAAGGGCCGCCTGTATTATTAAACAAGCCGTGCCGATGGGGTCTATTTGGACATCGATTTATTTTTTTCTAGAATAACTCTTAGAATATGAATCCTAATCCATATTTTTTTTTGTATTTGTCTATAAAAGTCTAATGAATAAATATCATAATCATTGACCTTTATTGCCACAATAGCGAAAATCCGCGCGCGATTTTTTCGCTTGTTTTTCTCGCTCGCAACTGGTACGATGTGCCGAGTGCGAGTAAAACATGCAAGTGACACGTGCTGCGAGAGCTTAGTCTGCGGCAATGGCCAAGAGGGTTATTGATTATTATTACGGGAAGAACTCGAAGATATTGAGGAAGAATTCATCAATATCTTGACTTAAAATGTTTGGGGGTTTTAATTGACTAAAAATGATTTGAAGAATGATATGCTTGGGGTATATTTTTCATTATAAATAGACCCCTTTGGACGACGCGGTTGTTTTCGAGCCGGTCGGTTAAAAAATAATGATATTATAAGACAATAAATAATGTTTAGTAAGTAATAAATATAAAGAGCGAAGGACCGATAAGGAGTCTAGTTTCAGTGAACTTAAAAATATTCATATGGGAGCAGCCTACGTCGTTAGAATCTATTGTTAGAGAAAAATCTTTGCAGATGTACAAACAGTCACGATTTTCAAAGCATTTATCGTTTTTTTATGATCCTTGGGAAAACCCGAGGACGTCATTTTAATAATAAAAAAAAAATAATAGAAATCAATCAAACGATTCTTCTCTACTCCGACAGAATATTATTATGCGCTGATACACAAGTCAATCGCTTTTCTTTGATTTTACTGATCGGATTAGTTTCCAGCCATTTTGCGGACACTTTCTCCACAGCATGAGCAAACTATTAAATCATCATCAATCCTCAAGGTATCCACTGCGTATAAAGAAAATTAGTGATTGAATATGATGTACATATCCAGATGATAGGATTGTTGGTTGATTATTATCTGACAAAAACTTAAGGTCCCAAATAGACCCCATCGACACAACTAGGTTAAAACAATGTTTCAAAAACGCTTGGATCTGAAAATGTTATAATTATCTAGAATGAAGTCTGACGAATTTACAAGATAACTCATAAACTCTGCCTTGACAACGAAGAAGCATCATCGTTTATCCTTGTCATCTTAAGATTAATTAAGTTAATATAATACACAAATCCCATTATTTTTTTAGTTTCAGATACGTTTTGGGTATTTTGACTACTCATTATAACAGATATTTTTAAAGCCTTCCAGCCTTTGGATAGACAAACATATTTCCAATTTTTTTCCTACTATATATACTCCAGCGCTTTAAGCTCTCGCATTGTATTCGGTGAAATAGTTCAGCCATTTTTTCAGCGCTATTGGCAATCGGTGTTCTGCTATCGGGGTTACAATAAATTTACTTGCAATAGAATGTGCAGTAAAAACGCATTTAACGGCTTAAATAATATTAACGTACCTGGTGACCTTGCGAAAGCTATTATGATTATCAGACTATTAAGTTATAAATTATTCAGGTAAACGACATCGGTTATTGGGAGGGTGGTCTCGACGTTGGCCTCCAACGACGTCCCATAGATACGCCATAATTAAACAAGCACATTAGTGAATCCAAGTGCATAGCATTTATATTAAAATATTAATATGAATGCAAAACTTATCTGTAAATTCTGGTGGCAGCGAGTCTTCAGGAATACATGTACAACACACGAGATGTCAAGTCAATATTTTATTTTTAATTCTTTTGTTTTAAATTATTTAAATTTAAAAAAATATTCAGGTATATTAATAATTTAACGATTCGAATTCAGTACTGTTACTAAATTATATGCAGCAAATTGTAGTAATCTGACATGTGCAGTAATCCTGGAGTCATCAAGATGTTTTTCGGGAATCGGATTACAAGTCGTTCCAGATTAATCGAGGTCCGGATAATATAAATATCATATGCATTACATCTTATGCATGCTAATTATAACTTATTTATAAATATAAGTATTAAATTGATATGCAATTAAATATTTTTTCATTTTAGAGTTGTTTCAAATAATTAAAATATAGAATTTTTTTAGACGATCTTGAGATGAATTAATTAAAAGTAAAATATCTGAAAGTTCAGATTTAGTCTCATCAATCTTTTCCTGCTTATTCATCAAGAATCATCCATTCTTGAACAAAAATTTAACATTGACGAAGTATCAAAGACACGGGCAGATTACAACACCCCGCAAATAAGCCTATATCGTTATTAATCGTCTGGCTACCGAAATACGATATATTATTGAAAGCTAATTGAGGATGGACAGATATATTACACTGCCGATTATCCGTGTGCGGAATATCCGTTCATGAATTCTATTTATATATTAAAAAAATTAAGAGTCAAACAAAAAGAATCTACATCGAAGCTTTCCGAAGAATATAGAATTCGTACGCAAACTGTTCGCGAACGTATCTGAAAATCTCATATTTTTTAATGATTGGAAAAGCTAAAAAGCCAAGTTTATTTATAGGTACAGAAATAGGAAAACTTTCCCTCGATTGTTATCCAGAAAGGGGCATGCAAGGAAAGAAAGATCCTTTTTAGTTGTTAGAGATTTTTTGATACGTAAGGAGACGAATCATCTCAGAAGCACTTTGATCGGAAAAAAGCTTATCAAATTCAACTTATTAATGAGTTGTTTTTAAATCAATATGATCCATTTTTTTATTGATAAGCATCGCAATTATGTTTTCTTTGTTAAATAAAAAATACAATAATAATATTTACACTAGTGTGTCAGAAGTAAATAGATGTGCGAAAAAAAATCGGTTCTGTAAGATCAGCTGTGTCTGGAGACTTCAACTCTATTATGGCAGGCTTCGGAGCAATTGTTTTTTGTATCAAGGACCCGTATTCAGCTAGAATTGATAATCAGCTGCATTTCTGAAAGATCCTGTATATCAAGCTCGTCTGAGATTGTAAACTCCGCGCGAGATCGAATTTTTGTCAATTTAAACATCCCATTCTCGGCTGCAAGTGGGATGATTCAGCCCAGTTCAAACGAATTGTAAAAATGTATGTATCTCAGAGATTGGGCAGACCTGGACCCTAATATAGAAAAAAATATTGGTGCTACAAATGGCAGATGGTAACACAAAAAATCAGTAGATAAGGTCGCATTCAACATCTGAATCTCTTCCAAAAAATAGTGCAAAGGCATATCCATAGTATTCAGCTTTTAATATTTTTAACTAAAAGATATTTGGTCCAATTGCAATCATCTAGAGCAGATAAATTCTGCTCTTCTATGTGTGTAAATTTACTTAAATCTTGATTTTCTGTAATCTGACGGATGAACAGTTTTCTATTTACTAAGCTATGCAATTATTTATTATAATTTAGATCATTGAAATGGCTATTAAAATCAACTAAAAATGACAAATCAAATAGGCAGTTTTGTCTAAGAGTAAGGTTGTTACATTATATATTTTATTTTCCTGAAAAAACTGATTAACGGCATTTTTCAATTTCGAAAATCATCTCAGAATCGATACTCTAGAAAGCCATCCCAATTCACAATAAAGGACAAGTTTACCTTATTCCAAATCTAATAAATAACAATATTCTTATATACTCGTTTGGTTCATGCTGTAAACTTAACCCCTTGTGTGATTTGCCCGAATACAACTCGGGTAGGTATTTTGCTGACACAGTGATTTGCCCGAACTGGATTCGGGCACATCGTACACGAAACTTTTTATAGTGATTTGCCCGAATCCAGCTCGGGTCATTCCCCCACCAGTCTAGAGAACGCGCGTTGAGTGACACGTGTCGTAATTTGATCTTTCAAGAACAATTACCCACTTTTTTAGAGGTTGACCACAGAAGTGGTTAACATACCACATATTTAAAGCTTTTCCACATATTGATAATGATATTTTAGTAAAGGCAGATTCGAACATAGCTGTGTCCGACCCATCATTGACGGCGATCCGTCAGTAGACACATTGATGAGTTTACTATAATTTAATTTTAGATATTCAAGGCATGATTTTACTTTTTCAGATATGTTCGATCCTCTTGTTCTATCATGCAATGACTTCAGACTATTTTTAGCAGTTCTAACTTAATAATAATAATATTATATATTATAAAATACAGTGGAACCTCTCCTAACGAGCACCTCCCATAACGAGTAATTCGCATAACGAGCAAAAAAAAAGTGAAAAAAATACTCCCTTAACGAGCGACATTTCGCATAACGAGTGACGCAGAAAGGGGAAGTCACAAACGTATGACGCACTTGTGTGTGTTGGATCGTATTTCACAGCAAGAAGTTATGAAGGAGAGTTTGAGGAGGAGGAAGCAGAGAGAAACAATCTTCCTTGACGGCAATAAGAGAAATGCTGAAAGCATGGGAAACTGTTTCCATCGTACATTGAGAAGCATCATCCCATTGCTGAGGTGGCTATGCTACAAACATATATTCCAATGATAACGCTGTGTCACATTTTCACCAAATTTTAAAGAGTCGGCTAAAACAAATGTCTCTAGACAGCTTTCTAGTAAAATACCACTATTTATCATAAATTAATAAATAATAAGCTAGTTTCGATTTTTAAAAATGTTTTTATTCAGGTTGTTACGATCTTTAACAATTTATAAGCATGTAATTTTATTTGAATATACGTTAAAAAAAAAATATTTGGCATAGAACGCATTATCGTGTTTTATATTGATTTATATGAAAAAAACGGTTTCGCATAACGAGTGTTTCACACAACGAGCAAGATTCTGGAACGAATTATGCTCGTTGTGAGAGGTTCCACTGTACTAATATTTTTGTGTTGTAACAAGCCTAATGTCAAAAAAATATGAGGTACTCGGCGACTACTAGTGATTTATTTTAGTTAATTCTTAGGGTATTAAAATTTTTCGCAATATATTACGAACGTCATTAAGTTGCATATGTTCGATTTCCTCAATATGCAATTATCGTGTGGCTTATTGGCGTGCTCGTTTTGAGACACACTGTGTCTAGTGAGTTGGCACACATTCAAAGTCGCAACGCATTATCCACGCTTGACCAAAATTGAAATGTTAATATTTGCCGAAGAACTCAATGCATTGTTGTTGTCTGGGAAATATTAGCCGCAGTTATAAAGATTTCGATGATGTTTATTCCGATGTCATAACTATTACTAAACTCGCGTATCGAATTTGCATATTAAATATTAATTGAAAATAATAATGCCATTCCGAGAAGTCGTATTTTCAATGGTTTCATATTCTAAGTACTATTGCCACATTTTATTATTATCAATTTTAACACAGCACAATACGTCGTGCATTAAAATAAAATCTCACGTTCGTGTCTGGGTGGGTGTTGATTTTTTTTTAAGAGCGGCTCCTCGTCTGCAGTAAAACTTCGCAATCGCAAAGGACACAACAGCGGCCAGTAAAATATAACATTGCCATCAAATTACTGCGTACGATTGTCGTAATAAAAATATATCATTTTGAATTAGCATCGATATCGTATATTCGCATTAATCCGAAAACGGCGGAATGATAAATTTTATTGGTCGGTTGTGTGTGCTCTTCAGGTAACTCCGGGTTTTATTGCCGAGATGCATTTTACGACTCGGTGCGTTCGTCTCTGCAGCCATCCAGGGCTAATCGCGGCTTGCACGTGCAATTGTCATATTAAATTTTACGTTGGCATCGTGCTGGCGTCTGAATGTATTAAATTATCGGAAATATCAGCCACATCAAATTTTACCAATTGAGGCCGAGACAAAGAGGAGAGTAATGGCGAAGATCATTTCTAAACGAAATAAATCATATATCAATATTAGTATTGTCCTTTCATATATGCAAATCATAATGATACGAATACGGAGGCTAAAAGGTTTCATGACAGTTTTTTCAACATTTTCCATTAATCCGCGTGTTTCGACAACCAATAATAAAATACGCATCCAATATGACAAGTTTTCCAACACAATAACAATCATAAATTACGTTAAATAAATCGCGACGAATCTCAATCTATAATTATCCTGGGGTTTATATATCTTGGCCCTTGAGTTGTTAAATAGTTTAAGTGTTAAATGAGATAAGTACTGAATTATTTAAATGATGACACTTTTATAACCCAAGTGCTAACAGCATTAATTGCGACTTTCCGATATATAAAGGTAAACATCTCTTTATCTAAATAACCCAGCCGTAATAATGGGGTTAATCAGGTACCCTAAGTTTTTGATTTTTCTCTAATAACTCTTTTAATAAAATCCTATATCTCACAAACTTTTTCTAATTGTCTGAAAAAGTATAAAAAAAAACGTAATTGCGTAAAAAAACAACAATATTCGATGTGCCAAGTGCGAGTGAAACGTATACTAGTGACGTGTGACTTATTCTCAGTATGCGGCGGGACATCGATGAGTGTACTTGCCATATACACGTCATAATGATTAGTAGAAAAATCCAAAATATCGACCAAGTTATGAAGCATATCATGAATTTATTCTTAGAATAATCTATTTTTTTACTTGAAATGCTTGGGGTTTATTTTTCATTGTAAATAGACCTAGAACTAGTTTTTCTTATTTAAAAATATCTTATATGTTTTTTTTTTTAAATATTATTGTTAGATCAATCTAATATTTATATAAAAAGATATAATTTTATTAGAAACTAGAGGCGTGGCATTAAAAATCGTGCGACATGAGACCCGGACGTATATGTTACGTCATATTCCTTAAAGGGTTAACTAACGTTGAATCATTGTTTTAAGATCAAATTTAATTTTCATAATAACATTTACATTTTATATTTTTTTCAATATACAGTCAACCCTCCTATAGCGTTCACTTCTATAGCGTAGTCCCTATCTGAACGTTATAGAAGGGTTGACTGTACATGTTTTGTTTGACACTCGGGTGTTCAAATGTTATTTTCCGCGTGGAATTAATAATAGTTTAAGTATCAAGTCAGGGAAATTCGTGAAATTAATAATATAAATCCTATATATCACATTTTTTTTCTAATTGTCTAAAAAAATGTAAAGAATAAATATTTTAAATAATTATTGTCATTCATTGTCTGTAATTGCGGAAATAACATAAAAACAACAATATTTGCTGCTATTGCCACGCACGCGATGTGTTTTCTCACTCGCATCCATTACGACGTGTCGAGTGCGAGTGGAACGTACTAGTGGCCCGTGCTGCAAGAGCTCAGTCTGCGGCGAGACATCGCCGAGAGAGATAGACTCGTGGCAGATTTATTTCATGCATCATCCAAAAATACTAAAATAATATATTATGCTTAAAAATTTCGCAAAATTTTTAAGCATGATTTTCCATGTTATTTCCAACTGGAAATATATAAAATATTTTTTAAAACTATTAATTATTACATATATCTTATTTATCGCCACTTAAATTAAAAAATCTAGAAAAGCTATGTTTAGGACAATATAAATAATTATTTTTATGCTTTGATTAATCCATTTAAAAAAAAATCGACGAAAAAATTATCAATATCTTGACTTAAAATGCTTGGGGTCGCTGATTGTGACGGGTTAAACAACTTACTAAATTTCAAATCAATAAATATGCCCTATGCAATTATTTTACAATATTTTTTTAATTGTGCATATTATTTCAGTGTCAAATATTGCCAAATTATAATTTACTAAAATTGCATAAACATGCATCGATACTTATTTTCAGTACTAATCAGGACTGAAGATGGGTATCTATAGAAAACTATGTATAAGTAATACAAAAAAAATAAAATAACATCAGAATTAATATAAAAATATAATTAAAGCAACGCTCAAACATATTCTATTTCAATTAAAATGAATAATAAATTATTAGTTACAATCTCCAAGTGCGAATTTAATATTGTTATGGGTACATTTACGTAGTAATTATAATATAAATTTATTTCAGAACAAAATGTTTATACGTATATTACGATTTTATGACTCACGACAAAAAGAATAACAGCAATAGTAAATATAAGCATAATTAATCTCATGACTAAAATATCTGTACGTACATTATTGCTATAATAAACATGTTTAATACTTGCAATAATAAAATTATATATTCTTGGAATGTCGCTATAAAACAAATGATTTTCAAAAATAAATTCAATCCTGCATGTTTTTAGACCCTGAGCAGAAATGTTTTATGGCTTCCCGTCATTTGTGTAATAAGGGCCACAAAATGGTAGTAAATGATATCGTGATGTTTTCAATGGAACAGACATAGAGTTATAGAATTTATGCTATATAATGTGTATTTAATATGTTGGATAAATATAGTTTTTGTGAGAAAATATCACCGTGCGATTGAACGAAACGCAATAAACGTGCGTACGATCTGATAAATTGCATCTCGTTAATGGAAATCGACGATTTTGTTGATTTTATTTCGAAGGCAAAGAACACCGATCTCTTGGCAGGGTGGGCCGTAAATGTCAAAAACGACTTTACGGCCCATTGGTGAAATACCCATGTCACATTTTCTCATTGGCGAGGCCAAAAAATTGCAAATTCCAAAGCGATCAATGTCAGACCCATCGCTTAATACAGACACATGATTGGCTGCGGTACTTGATAAAAGTTAAAAAAAATTAACATAAATTTTAAGAAAACATGTAACAAACTATCTGTCATGTATCGACGTCATAAAACACAACGATTTTCTAAAACTTGAAGATTCTCGCGTATTAAAGCATTCAACAAGTATATAAAAAAGTTTTGAAGATGACATCAAATATAAACATGTCTCTAGATTTCACACTCCGCAGCAAGTTTACGATGCACCCACTTCAAAACTAACTTATGTGTGGATGCACATTGCAATTTGTGTACAATTTATCCTGCTTATCTATAAAATATCTCAGAAATTAAATGCATAGAAAAATAATTATGAGTTAGACAACATCACAACCACGAAGAATACTTTTAAATTAGGCATAGCACCCTGAACAAAGCCTCAGAAGAGCTTTAACTCAAAGCTTAATAAAACACAAGATTTAAGTATACATATGTATATTAACTCGTAGATAGATAAAGAGTATTTTTTTAGCATTGAAAAAAAATAAGCAGTAAAATTCGTGATCGTTAAATCATAAATTTAAATAAAAAGGTACTGGCGTCAAAAAAAATCAGATTTTTTTTGTTAAAAAAAAAGTATTGAACCCTATCCATTCTGTCCGCTTTTAGTGGAATCTATGAGTACTCTCACTATATTTTTTTACAAATTTATTTAAAGAAAATGAATAGGGAGCATCTATAGGGTTTGATCTGATTTCGACATTTTTTTAATTAAATAAAAATAACTTGATTCAAGTTGTTTGATAAAAAATGTTTTGGGCTAACACGTCTGACCCATGGATTGGAAAAAGTTGAGTAATGTCTCTGCTTTTAAAATACTTAAACTGAACTGAAACATGCATTGACTTCAAATTTTCATCATAGGAGGTTTTCGCTCTTGGATCGTCAGATTTGGAAAACAACTTTTTAAGAGCATCGAAGCGGTAGAACACATTAAATAAGAGCAAGAGCTTTGATATTGAGATTCACGCCTACAGTTTTCTAATAAACATGCTCGTTATAATGAGATGTTAACTGAAGAACCGAAGTCTAAGCTTCCTCTAATTTTGCTTTCTTTAATTTAATAATTACTTCCTAAATGTTGCTGCAAAATTGCCCTTCTCTACACAAGAACACATACAAGTTTTTAAGGATTAGCAAACTAGCCAAAATTAAAGCCTTTTTAAAGAGGTCAGACTACATAAATAATGAAAATGATTCAAAGAATGAAGATGATATCCTTGCGAGCAGTGATGAGGAAGAAAATGATCGAATTGTGGGTTGTAAATTAGGGTTGCTTGACTTGATTTAAAAATATATTTATTTTTAATATGTTTTTGAAAGCTAATCCTCCGTTTTGTACTGGGCCTGAGTCTCATATAAAACGGAATTTTCTAGGACTATTTTTATATAGGACTATTTTCTATCTACCGTATTAGACAATTACTTGTACAAAGACATTGCGATCCTGAATGGTTATAATAAAAAAGGGAGCATATAGTGGAGTGTACTATTTATTCTACAATGCTCTTTTTAAGATTGAAAATTCAGAAAAAACAATTATTTACGTGTTTAAACAACCCTTAGATGACCAAAAAGGCGGAGTATTTGTTTTTCTCATATAACCTTTATTTGTTCCATAAAGTAATTATATAAGTCAATTAATTGTGACGTGTAATTAATTCTACAATCTTCGAAGCACTTCTGGAGTGCAATTGTAAGAAAAGTGGTTGGTAACTTCAGCGATTCTATCTTTGCGACTTAATATTGATGTTGGTAAAACGTCGTTCTTTCAAATGTTCTTCAGTTGTAACATACTTAATCTGGGTGTACTGGACTTTTCGACAATAAGGTAAGCACTCAATATAACTATCAAAGTCAAGATACGTCAGATACACAAAAAATGAGTTTTTTTCTGTTTCAATTAATTTTTTTTTCAAAAATATTAGTTGTATCTGGAGTAGCTAAATAATTGATTTCATTGCAATATTTGATTTCAGCAGTTTCAGTCGATCGTCATGATAAGAACATCAGATGTATGGGTCTTCTGTATTTATGTCAAAGACTGTAGTAATTAAATTTACTTTTCGTTTATTTTATTCATAATTCAAGCTAACATTCAAATTTTCAGCGTTTAAATCGACAGATTATTAACGTTTAACTTATATTCAAAATTCTCATAATATTTTCATGAGGTGAGATTATCGTATCTAAAAAATTTAAGAATTTATTTATCATATTAATTATAAATATATTATAAGTATTGCTAAAATTTTCGAGTGGATATATATTTTTAGCCGTAGTCGGCTGAAGACGATGACTACGCCAATATGCTAAGTTGGATCGTAATCCACTTTAATTTGCGAAACTGTGACCATTCATCCGACGTGTCTGCAGGTTCCTTTGTAGGTTCGCCGTAGACGGGGGTTTTACGAGCGGCCTTCGATCCGGCCAAATCGCCAGAGCTAAGCTACTACCCGGTACCCGGGGGCATGCATTAGTTTTATAGATTGAAAGATTTTATTGCCGGATCAAAACTTTCCGGGGATTGTGTGCTTCCGAATTGAGTTTTTGAGTTTTTTGCCGTCGGACTCGTAAAAAAGCCGTATTAAAGTCTGGCAACTAACGCCAACGACGCCCGAACAGAAAAAAAACGCATACAAAGAAAATATCGAGACGTCTGGCCCAGCGCCTGGACACAATGGAATGAATAACATTTCGGGGCCCTGTGCAAATAAGTGCAAAAATGATTTATTACAGTATCGACACCGCGACGAGAATTCCTCACGCCCTCACTCACCCCGACGACAATATGCGAGTAACACAATATTGGAAACGGTCACGTGTGAAAAAAGTTTGATGGCCACTGCGAAATGAAGTTATAAAATGGCAGAACCGTTCAGCGTGATGAGACGCAAGACTATTGTTGCGCCAGTCCAGGATATCGTAAACTTTCAAAAATTGAATTTCACGTCTGCCTGGATGATGGTGGTTCAATTTCGCCAACCCCCATCACGGTTTCGCCATAACCGAGCAACGGTAGGTGTACGTGTGTGCACACACGTGTTGTTTAACGGTGCAAATATAAAAATTCAGGACTTCGCATTTGGAAATAAAAGCCGGTTTATGCATCCGCGTATAAAATCCGATAATTCATCAACGGTACGCCCAACACATCCATCGCATATGATTTTAACGGGATCGATTTAATCTGAAATATAATCCAATCACATTTTTACGTACATAATTTTAGCACATACTGTACAGAAATACTAGATCAATCTAATTTAATAATAGAAATCAAATTTTATTTTTAACACTTTATGAACCGTTCACGACTTTTGGCGTGATTTTGTAGCCAAGCGTTATGAGCCGTTCACGCCTTTTGTCGTGAGAGCCATACCCCCACTTGACATTTTTTTTTCTGATAACGATGCACAATATAATTCTACTATTTGACCACAGATTGATACACGTGCATGTTAGCTTGGTTTATCATTACATGAAACCATGCAGCCCCCAGGCTTGATGTAAAACCTTGCAGCTCATAAAGTGTTAATGAGAAAATGTAAAAACTTGCCTATATATAATTAATTATGTGCTTGACAAGTTATTTGACCTCCTGTAGTTTAATATTTTAATGTATGATTTAACGATGCGCATTCTATGGATGCATATTTCTGAAGAGCAATGAGTTTAAAATAATAGTGAATCAGTAAATTTTTCACTGACGATATGAATCTAAAATTTAACAATTATATAAGCTCCCTTTTTTATAAAAAAAAACCATTATCTTGTATTCGTTTAAAAAAGTCTTAAGAATAAATATGAATAATCTTGCAATTGCGAAAAATCATAAAAACAACAATATTGTTTTACAATGGCACGGATGCGATGTTTTTATCGCTCCGTACCGTATATGAGCGAAAAAAACATCGCGCATGTGCAAGTCTGAGCGAGAAAAAATATCGTGCTGTGCCAGGGGGGTTGGAACCGATCCGGTAGTGAGCCTCAGTCGCGGTGGGCCATCGCTCTGTGCGCACATCACTTTCGCTTCGCATTAATTAGTAGAATTAATCAAAATTAGAGTTGATATACTGGATTTTTCTACTAATATATATCACGAATAACTATTTTTATTCATAAAATTATCCATTTTTTTTAAATGTCAAGGTATTGTCGAAGAATTTATCAATTCTTGACTTTTTGGGGTCCATTTTCATGCAAAATATCCTTATATCCAAAATATCCAAACATATGTAAATCATTAAATAGCCATTATGGATATGTAAAATCAGGGGAGCTAAAACCCAGCAGAGATGGTCAACTATTTTAATGTAAATCTTTTCAAAATGATTGTGATGTAGAAAATAAGATTCTAGTTTTTTTTTTCATTTAATAAATAATTAATGTTTGACGTATACCGATTCTAATTTACCGTATTTTTACGGTCCATTGGGTGTTAACCTTTTGATAAATATTAACGTACAAACACGTCCAGGTGCCTTATTTTAAATTTCAAGCTTTTAATTTCGGATAAAATATTATTACTTATTTATTTTTAAATACTACATAGATATATAAATACAGTTAAACCCCCACTAACACTAAAATCGGGACCGTGTTATTTGGAGTCGTGTATGGCACGTGTTGAATACACAGACGCTAGCCAACGTTTGACTGTATGTGAATGCCACCGCGCAATTGGGAGATTTGCAGCGAATATTTCAACTCAGCGCGTAATTCGGAGTAGTGTAATTGGGGGTTTCACTGTAATAGGTAAAATTTATATTTATTTTATCATTCGTTTTGGCACTTCCTGGAAGAATCATTATGCACTGGTAGAAAGATTTTTTTTATATTGCACTGTTCATGTCCCATACATTAAATGTCATAGAAATAAGTCGGAAATACATTTTTCGGCATTTATTAGACTACAACATGTTTTTGGGCAGTCGATAAGCCTGATATGATGATCAGTTTCATGGACTGCTCCCTAAAATCTCTCAAGTGTTATAAGAAAAAAAAATCGGCTATTAGACATGATTACATAAAATGCATATATTCTTTATCAAGTGAAGGCAGGGAAGAAATCTAAATTTAACGATTTTTGACCAAGTATTGAAACATTGAAACTTTCATATTTAAAAAAATAAACTAAAATGTAGAGGACTCATTAATAACATAAATAATATAAAAAATATAGATAGGGAAGTTGATGAAAGTCATAATCCAAATAAACCAAAGGAGTCAAGTCCAATTCATTACTAAACTGCAGATTTATTTATATGCGTAAAAAATATTATAAAAAAAAGTCCTTTTAAAAGTAGAAAGAATTTTTGGTCAAAATCAACATTGTCTCGATACCATTGCCTTTGTATACTTTCTTTTTTTCCATTTCTGAATATGAACTAAACATGAAAGCACGACGTTTTTCAAATTTAAAAAATAAAACCGAAAATTCTGCCTATTTTTTACAAAACATATAATATGTTGTTCAAGACATATAATCAAAATTACATTAATTCAATAAAATAATGTTTAAAATTGAATGCATAATATTTGGCAATTAATGTAATCTAAGAAAATCAACAGACGTTTTAAATAAAATTGAAAATTCAGCTGCGGTCATTAAATTTATATTTATAAAGGAGAAGTGCATGTGCAACGGAGCTTGATATATTTAAACCATATATGATTGATTTATTGGCATTTAATAACGATTGATTTATCGCCGTTCGGGAATATCAAAGATTTACTCTCGAGTTTGTCGAAACATTTCGATAACAAGACTATATGCATATTTTTTATTGAAATTTATTGACAATTTTACTACATTATAACACGATAACCGTATATCAGATGGATTTTATGCACGCAAAAAAATGCATTATGCGGGTGTGCGTTTCGGCATTGTCTGGCCAAAGTATTGACCTCACCGAAGAATTTTACGACCGTCCCCCTGGCTCGCGTTACTCACTCTCACCCAAAATGTATCCATAATAATGCATTTTCATATTTACCACCGAGATCATAAAACATAATTACGCATACTGAAAAAGAAATAAAAAAAAATCAATAAATTAGTTTAAGATTAAATGAAAACAGATTCATATGACTAAAAGAATACCTTATTTGTATTAAAATTTAAATGAAATTAATAAAATATTGGATTCATCTGAGCGTGCCCTTTATGCGAATGCATTTTTATCTTCAATTCTGATACGATTGAATTTTTAAATTTATTAACCCGCATCGAAGCAGCAAGACAAATTGAATTTGGTATTTTTGAATTTATGTATACATATACAACCATTACGAATCATATATATAAGAGTTGCAATAAAAATATATGGCAAAAAATATTATTTTTATGATGCTGTGTACTAATAAAGAATTTTCTCAATAACATTTAAAGAATAAATTAATGCATTTTATTTATTTTCATTATTTTTAACGACAGATCCAGTACACATACATTTATTCCATAAATATTAAATTTGAAATGCAATTAAAAAAAGAGCATTTTGCGTCATATCGAGTGCAATATAGAGATCGTAATGAAAAAATATGGATAGCGAAAATATATATTTTCCGGTCTAGCGAGTTCGCCTGCATTTTTTTTATTAACACCTGTTTAATGAAAACACAGTAAAACTCGAGAGATACATAGCGCGGGTATGGGGTAGGTCCCCCATTAACCGACCTACGACAACACGAGGAAAATCCATGCGGAAATAAAACCGGAACTCGGCGTGCAGACTTACGGGGGTGAGGGTAGGTCGTAAACCCGAACCTAATACCGCTCATTCGACCCGCTCCAGACAAGGAAAGGGCTGCTGCGTACAGGAAACACGACAATCGACCGAAACGAACGGATTATATGTATACTCAGTCACGTGACGTCCGGGAATTCCTTATTCCCTATTCCCAGCCAGAGGAGATGATTGAAATGCCGACTTGCCGAAATGCAGGCAATAAAAATTTTGAGTGGCACACGTGAGCCAGGGACCCCCGGTCGTAAAGTTCCTCCTAATCCCACAATATATTCCGGGTATAACCGCTTTAAAATATTTTATACTGTCTCCGTTGGTGTCATCTTGCTTTATATATTTTAAAGATAAAGATTAGTAATATAATAATAAAAAATATTTAATAGCATATAATAAAGATATGTCTTGAAAGATCACTGATTTTCTTTGTCTGATTTTTCGTTCTTTAAATGTGAGAAGAAAAGATGAGGACAATCATGAGAAAATAATAATGATTAGCAAAGTTGAGAGAAGAGAATAAAATAATAAAATTTTAGTCGGGCCATATCAAATATAATGAATTTTCTATTAATTTCTTGCCATTTTTTTAATGGATTAGAATAAATAGTAATTCATTACATGCTTTATAAGTTTATTTGATAAATTTTGGATTTTTTAGCTAGTCAATAAGACGCGTAAATATAATCGACTGAGCTCTCGCAGCACGTGTCATTCGCACGTTTCACTCGCATTCGGCACATCGTACCAGATGCGAACGAGAAAACACATCGCGCCAGTGCTAACGGCACCGAATACTGTTGTTTTTATTTTTTTTCTTTATTATATATTATTAATTATTATTAACACATTGCCTACGGGAGACGTGGATTCCACGTCAAAGGCGTTTTCGTGGCGCATTCGCCAAAATTTGGTGAAACGTCTTCTTTTACCAAAAAAATTTTGACATTTCTGCTAAAGGGCGGAAGTATCTAACCAAAAACAAATATTTATAAAAGACAAAACGTTGTATAAGTTACAGCCGATCAAACGAATAGTGTCGGCTAGCGTGTGATATGCGCGCCCCGGACGTACACGAAAACGCCTTTGACGTGGAATCCACGTCTCCCGTAGGCAATGTGTTAATATTATTATTATTAAAGACAATATAGGATTTATATTAAATATAAATACTATTTATATAGAGTTATTCGAGAAATATATTAAAAACTTGGCTTCTATGTTATAGATTTGGTAGAATTCTATTAGAAAAAATATATTTTCTATTATATAAACTTTTATTTTATAACTTTCACTAATATTTTTTTTAAAATGTCCAATTATTTCATGGGAATTTTTAAAAATTCCGAAATTCCCACGAAAATCTAGAGTTTTTACGTCATAGAATTTGGTGATTTTCATAACAATCCTTGTTTTCCTTCCCTGATGATTATGATTTTTTTTATCATCACAGATCTATCTAATATTAGTATAAACAAAGATAATACTATTTTATTGAAATTAGAAGCATTACATTAAAAATCAGCCCTTACCCTTACCCAACCCTTAACAGCCGGGGTTTGAATGAGGCACCACGCGCGATTTGAATGGTTACGAATCATATTTATTTTTTACATGGTTCCTATAATTTTCTTTTGATATGTTGTTTATTTATTGATAGCTGTGTTTATGAGCTGTTTTTTAAAACAAACACCATCACTTAACTCCCTCTAGTTTACATGTAACGACAAGTTAAAGTTCGAAAGAATTTCGCGCATATACGACATGCAGGACGCACCCTTGAGAAGATTTGTATGCGCATGTACGACATGCGCGCCGCACTGAAAGGGTTAATGATCTTTCTCGTCAGAAAATATTCCGCTAACAAATATTTAAAAACGTTTTGTAGTAGAAGAAATTTTCGTAGATAATAATTTTGATAAAAAATCTGACATTATAATTAAAAATTAAGCAATTTCTATATTAATCTAACTTAATTTAAATATTGTAACGTCGGGAATTTTCTTTAATATTTTTTAATTTGTATTGTAAGACTAGGAAATTATTAATTCGTATTATATTAATTCTTTTAAATCATTTGACTAGCTCCTCTGATTTTTTTAAATATAAAAAGAAGTCATATTAAACAACTTAAAGATTTAAGGATTAAATTATAGATAATAGACTTTCCGTATTAATTTCAAGAAAACGATTTGGTACATACACAACACCGAGCACAGAGAAAACTCAACAATCGCCACCATAACAAGTCGAAGCCAATTCGATCGGACAAGCCACATAAGACACACTCGAAAAAAATGTTATAAATCACGATCGACCAATAAAATGTATTTTTATTGTGTGGCAGGTATCGTTGCCCATGGTACCGCATTGTTTGCAGGCGTAAATTGGCATTGCACACAACACCATGGATATAAATGAGACTGATGAAAGATTCGCAATATGCTCTCGAGGATGTTTTATCGTCAACGAGATGTCTTGAATGACGTGGTCTTGCACATCCTGCTCGTAAAAGACAACTTGAATAAGAAGAAATAATAAAACTTCAAAAACGAGTTTTATGACACTCAGCGAGACAGTCTGCGCAGTTGAAAATGGGCTGCAAAAAAAATCCTACGGAAAATTCGAATCGTCTATTGAGCATATAAATACATACGAACATGTGTATGAAAGCCGTAATAAATATATCTCTGCATCGAATATAATAAAAAGTATATCATATAAATTGTGTCATTAGCAGTGTAACAATGTGTAAACATATTACGAAAAAAAATGGTAATATGATGCCAATTCCAATTACATTAACTACCTACTGTACAAAGGTAAACTGTTCACATTTAATACACGTGTAATTGATTGCATACTTCAATTAAACTTAATTGTCATTTTTTACACACACATATTAGCATAATATAATTTATTTGTATAATTAATATAAAAATGTTATAAAATTCTCAGCAATTAGGATGCAATTTAAATTTTAATCTAAAAATTTATCGAGAGTATGGAAAATGTATTCGTTAAATTTTACTGCTGTTCGAATTAAATTTTTAGCAATGTAAATTTAAAACAGTTGATCTTTGTTTTACATATTTTATGTACAGCGGAAAATTAAAACCATAAGACAAATAAAGATTATTTTCTATACCATTTAATATCACTAATAAAAGTAATAATATGTAATTGATTTTAAAATCTATTTAGATCAAATTATGTGATATGAGCATATTACAAGAATAGTTTAAGAATTACCAATCAATTCATATAAATCATAGCTATAAAAGGATATCGACTATTGACTGCTATAAACAAAACATTTTTTTTCAATATTAACACTCAAGGACTCGGTCCCGCGTTAGTGCGGAAATTTTCGTAAACGGTAAACACCCGCTCCCGGCACTAACGCGGGTTCACACGCAACGGGCTATCTAATGAGGCTTTCTTTTAAAGTTTTTACGACTGGACACAGTTTCATTCATTGCTGTGCATACCCTTTGTAAAATATATGACATATGTATTTATTTATGGTTAAAAACTGTCCTTGAAATAATAGATTATTCGGATCGAAAACTTTCCAGTACTTACACATCGACTGTAACGAATTTAGGTTTTTGTTTATCTATTCAACAAAATAACTTTTTTGGAATATTTAGTGGTACAACCCGTCACATCCTTTATTACAAAGCTAAAATTACCTACATACTACATAAAGATATCTATTTGTTTTTTTATCGTCTAAAATACAATAAATCATCATTTTCACAGCTCGAAAATTTTATTTCTTATCTAAATATTCTAATAATCTAATATAAGTATACTATACGTATAATACTTCTCTTTTGGCCAAATTATCTCCAAAAGGAAAAAAGTTATTGAGCATTTTTTACAGAGCCGCACAAAATCGCAAGATCGATAAAAAGTGCGGGTTTAGGTGTAAGTTTCGCCTGAAAACAGCGGGTGCTTGAGTGTTAAGAACTAATACAATCTAAGAAAACGCATTATTTTTCTCAAGTCTATGAATATTTTCAGCTAACTGCACATTTTTTATATGGATTTACGCATCTAGAATGTATCTAGCATCTAAAAGAAGTATGTATTAAGCATATTTTATTATATTCTCTAGACGCTGGTGCGATTTATTTTATGCAATCTGCATATATTTAATTGCGTCGTCCGAAGGGGGTCTATTTATAATGGAAAATATACCCTAAGCATTTCAAGTCAAGATATTGATGATTTCTTCATCAATTATTATTGTTTATTATATTATAAGAATAAAAATAGTTATTCATGTTATATATTAGTAGAAAAATCCAAAATATTATTTTTTTCACTCGCACTTGGCATATCGTACCGGATGCGAGCGAGTAACATAATCGCACCCGTGAATATTGTTTGTTTTTATTTTTTTCCGCAATTGCGGACAATAAAGATCAATGATTATTTGTAATATTTATTCTCTAGACTTTTTTAGACGAATACAAAAAGTTTGTGACATGTAAGATTTATGTTAAAAGAGTTATTCTAGAAAACTTTGTTAGGTTAATAATCAAACTGAATAAATTAAAATTACAATAAATAAGATATTTAAATGCAAAAAGTACGTGAATGACAAAAGGTTAGATTTCAGAAATGTATGAAAAAATAAATAAATAAAGGCCGTTGATGCTTTTGGACTATGGTGTTGCAGAAGAATGTGGTATAATGGATTGAACATCCATCGGACCAACGTCTCAATAAATACCCCTTAATGGTCACGATTTTCAGTCATGAAAAAAAAGCGAGAAAAAGATATACATAAATAATTAACCTTACTATTCATATATTTTTATCAACAGTTCGCAATGAAAATGTGTTTATGATCAAGCCTGACGATTACTCTGAACCTAGTGCATCACTCATTTAGATTTAGAAGATATAATATAATCTTGGCAAAAATAGAATGTTAGATACGAACCTAATCAAACAATGCATAATATACATTAAAACCTAAGAAAATATTGACCACGATATGAAGTTAACTAGATAATAGTTGTGCCATTTTAAAGGCAAAGTACTCTTTACACACATTATAACACTGAGTAAGCTATTTTCTTAAATAAATAGTTTGTAATCAAGATCTACGATTTTTTCAGAGAAATTATGAGCACAAATGTGTTTAAATATTATTGAAATAAGAATTTCTTGTAGCTATAGCATGAGTTATACAGTTTAAGTAGTATCTTTACACTGAATATATATGTATTATATATGCGTCATTGGTGAATAAATTATTTTTAAATAATAGTTTGGGCATCGATGATTGGGGGGTGGTCATACGTCGTGTGCAATTAATTTCTGAAACCTGCTGGCCAGTGTTAAAGTTTACAGCATCCGGAGTGATATAATGTGTAGTGTTTACCGGAGTACATAAACAAGAATAAGGTGTTGGCCAACAGTATCGATTGTTTTAACCGTGCAATTGTCCCAGAGCCAGGGGTTACAACGGGCACCCCATCCCTTGGCGCGGCTTTAGTGTCGGTTAATTTAACGATTAAATAAACTTGGCCGTTTCGTTTATATAGGTTGGCAAACAGTAAAACGTGTTATTGCGAGATCCGATACGTTTAACGCCGTGTTATATCGAACGCGGAGTGTAAAACTGAAGGTCTGCGGCGGAAATCGTCTGCACATCCAAAAGCAAAACTCGGAAAATTAATGTGAAAATATATGAAAAATGTGCCGTATATTTGGCAATATTATGCGGAAGTTGGAATCCATAAATGCAAATATTGAATGCTAATTTTTGATAATCAGAGTGTTGAAAATATATATGTATATCAAATTTGATCAAGGTTTAAATAAATACTAGTACAGGCGGACCTCAACTTTTGCACATTCGACTTTCGCACAATTCGCTATTTCGCACATTTTTGAAAAATCG
>JAGXCT010033511.1:31640-73617 GCA_022495035.1 Philopotamus ludificatus | reverse complement strand
TGCAACAAGCTCGCGGTGCACCGGTGCACCGCGGTGCACCGGTTAAGAACCACTGCTCTAGACTGTGTCCTGGCAAGTAGGATAGGATTTGCCTCGGTATTTGTTTTCCTCTTCACCTAGGCATTTGTGACACGTTATAAGCCGATAGAGGGTCTCCTAGAACGAAGGAAAAGAAGCGAAAGTATCTGTATCGCGGGGACCCAAGCCGTCTAGTTTTGCGGTTTTTATAAAGAGTTTTCTCTCTCTTATATAAGACAACCACTGTTGGTATAAGATTTTACCATTCTGTCTGTATCAAGGCAAGTAGGAAGTTTGACTCGGTATTCGTTTTTCTCTTCTCTAGGCATTATCCGCTAATAACAAGTCATAAATTATTATTAACATTGTCGAGCTATAGCAATCCTTTCATAATGAAAAAGACCTCCTTAAAGAGAGGGTCTCCTAGAAAGAAGGAAAATAAGCGAAAGTATCGAGACGAGAAGGTTTTCCTTCCCAGGGCATACTAGTTTTTAGGTGAGAAATCCGTTAGAGACGGATAAATAAAAATTAAAAGCTTAACGATAAAATGTTATATGTATATTATTTGATAAAAGTTATTAGGAAGATTAGTTTTAGATTAAATTTTATAATTAATGATATATAATTTTCTGAAAAACTGGAGAAAAAAAAAATTGTTTATTCTCAATTAAATTTGATGGAAAAACTCCGTGGCCTTGTTCTTTTCCTTCGTTAAGTATTATCGGTCGATCTGAATTATTTATGCTAAATCTCCAAAGTTTCCCGACCCCTATCAATCCGCCATATTACTGATAAACGGACAAATCGGCCGCTTTTTATCCAAACTTCACACGGCCTAGAATCGGCTAACCCCGGGGCTCCCATTCAACGAAATAGTTTGAATTGGGGTATCAAAACTTATAATTCGAGTGTAATTAATATCTGAATAGGCGGAGATAAGCTTTTTGCCGACACAATGCAAATATATATATATAAGGTCACACGATTCAATTAGTCCCACACCTAGGCCCAAAGTGATTTCCGCCGGAATATTATTATTCCCTATGCCTTCTTGCGGTATTAAGTGGCACACTAGACGAGACGGGCAATATCAAATGTTATAGATAACTCCATATTCTGGAGCTCTGTTGTTTAGTTTGGCAGGGTGGATTCAACGATGTTGTGATATTATCTGTGTTTTTATTCAATTATAAATTTTCACATACATTATGTATTACGCGGTTAAATATAAAAAAAGGATATAATCCTCTCATATTTCTCTTCCTTCCAAATAAAAAAGGGATTTAGAATGATAAATTGAAGCTTATAAGTCGGCAGAAGCCATGATAGTGTAACGAACACCGTTTTTAATATACTAACAATGGCGACGATTCATCATTGGGCTCGATGGCTTCCAACATCTCGCATAATGCAAAATTTTATATTTAAAATTATTCAGGAGACAATATTTTTTCCACATAAATCACATTAAAGAAACTAATTAAAATAATTACAGTGAAACTATCTGGATTTCACGTTTTCTCGCTATTTGCGTTCAATTTTCACAGCCCCGTTTTATTTCAGTACATTTAGTACCCGCATTTACATTTCCCGCAATGAACGTTTGAAATATTTAAAATAATGCGTAACATTATTTCTATTAATTTCCATTAATTCGGGATAAGGTCCTACACATTGCGTCTCGATTAAATATCGAAGGATTTACTGTATCAAGTGGCTGGATAGATTGTTTCAAAAAGAGACACTCAGTCGTGTATAGATCAATGAGAGGAGATTCTTAAAGTGGTGATTTGGACATCGCTGAAGATTAAAAGCAGACGGATGTTCCTACTCTAATTGCAGACAATGCTCCGAGCGATATTTTTAATGCTGATGAAACAGGACAGTTTTTCTCTCGAAGACATTCGAAAACTTATCACGGAGGGAAATTAAGTAAAAATAGACTTACTGTTCTTTTGATTATAAATTCAGATGGCAGTGAGAAGTTTTTCCCGTTAGTAATTGGAATCCCACAAGGTTCTAATATGGGACCATAATTATTCGTTTAAATTATTAACAAAATATAGCATGTTTTTTCTTGTAATTTCTCACTCTTTGCAGATGAATTAAACTTTTTATCAATTTCATCAATAGATGATGCCCTTTCGCTGTAGCTGGATTTTAATTCTTTGGTTGAATCGTCTTCCGCTTAATGTCGGAAAATGTCAGAAAATTACTTTTTCGAGATCTACGGAATTTCTAACCTTTGATTACATGTTTGGGAACGTAACTCTTCCCAGAAAGTCGTCAATCAAAAACCTGGGAATTCGACTCCAAATTAAAATTCAATTCACATGTATACGTGTGTTTTTTCTGCTCCCAAATGTGAGGACAGGAGCTCTCAGAAACTCTCCGGTAACCAGAGCTATTTGCTCAACCACTTCATCATGTCGATATTTTCAATGTAAAGTATCTATCTTATTTTTATATTTATTCGTTATATATTTATATTTTTTATATATATCTTATATATCTTCGTTCTTTTTTACACTATTTTTACTTTATTCATTTTTTTTTATTTACATATTTTTTGATACGGATTTTTTAAGCAAAATACACTTTTTTATAAATTAAATACACCCTTTTAAAAATCAAATTAACCCCTTTTATAATAGACATTTCAATAGAAAATAGTCAATTTGATTTGCAAAAGGGTGTATTTGATGTAAAAACCCTGTATAATACGAATTGGCCCTAACCTCGTCTTACAATCTTACTTACACGTGATAGCCCGGCTCCCGGCTGGCGACCTGATCCGTATTCGAAGAGCCAAGATAACCTGGAGAACGTCACGGTCATGACATCATGGTTGTGACGGAGGTGCCTCCAGATGGCAAAGACCCGCCTCAGGGTTAATATGCCACTTAAATAATAATAATAAATAATTAAGGCAGAAACATCTCGGTGCTATAAAAATGTTAAATCATTACCGACAAAATATGCTGCAAATACAAGAACATGAATAACTTCATTATTGTTTGAAAAACAACATTTTAACTTAGTTGCTTTGATGGAAGCCCAAGAAAAGAAAAATTGTTTTATTCCTGGATAGATGCCCTGCTCATCCAACAAATTTAACACTAAGGAATATAAATTAGCCTTTTTCCACAAATTTCTACCAAAACTTTACAAAATTACATGGACCTTGACATTAACGTGATGATATCTGAAGTAATATTCACGAAAAGTTATCCGATAAAGAATTATCTGACGAAGACGAGGTAATGATCCAGCATCTTAGTTAAATATATTTACGTTTATACGTTAATAAACGTTTTCCATGCTAGTAAAATAGCTTTTGCTAGCTTTTGCTATTTTACTAGCATGGAAAATGTACAAGACAAAGTCTTATCGATTTATAATATAGAAAGAACTGTAAAATAGCACAAAAATATGTACCAAGCTGATTTGTGTGATCATCCAAATAAAAATTAGTTTTCAATTTTTCATTTTTTTTTATTCTAACCCAGAATTTACGCTATTTTCTCCAATTACGTTTTTTTATCGGTCCCTTCAAAAACGTATAAACGAGGATTCACTGTATTTTTATTATCGGTTTTCTTAAACCATATTACTTAATGAATGTCGGTGAAACGACAATTCAGCTCGGACTAAATCAACGCCGATAATTAAAAACTTCGATAAATGTGAAGGGCGTCATTTCCGCGTTGAAAAAATAAATAGAAATAAATACTATTCGTATTTATATAATATATAAGACCAGCGTAAAATGATAAATATTCAGATAGATTCAAAAATAGAAAAGGTCTCTTCATCTGGCATAGTTATTCGCACATTCGGATGGAAACAAAGCCAACCCCACCTGGATCCGGGCCGTTCAGCTTGTCGTTAATAATTCACAAAGAGTCATAAGCGAGCCGCTATGCAAATCCGCGTTAGAACTCATTGTTTCAAACGCCGGCACATCACAATGAGACCTCGGCAGGGGTCCGGTTTCAAAGGGACACTCCCTTGTCCCGTCATTTGCGGTCCTTGGTGACAGCGGCGTCCCTCGGGATGGGGCTCGGATGCCGTCTAATAAAGATCACAACCGCATTAAGACGCCGCGCATTATGAAATATTTATTGCGGCGTTAACTCGGGGATGACGTCAAAGAGAGCGTCGCAAAGCGACGCCCTCTCAGCGACCCTCGCGCACATGGTAAATGGCCAATAGCGCCGCCATCAAACATCGCTAGAGTCATATTTACGACTATTATACATACATATTTGTGCTCAATTTATTTTTGGAAATTGTATCGATCGGTCAGGTGTGGGCCTATATTCAGACCTGTGGACGGATATGCAAGCCACGTTTCAATGGAAACTAATTTTAACCCAATATCCGCGAATTTACTTGATTCGTTTTATTTAAATGCAAATATATACGTGTACAATCAATAAATGTAAGTATTATACAATAAAAAAAATATTCAGACTCTTGTTAGAGAATTTATTCTTGCCTTGAAATAAAATTGACTGTAAACTTTTGTATCCTGTCATAATTTTTTTATAGAGCTATTAGCTACAAATGGTTTATTGTCGGCACTCTTTCTTCAAAGGTGAATCTTTTCAGAGGTGAAGTTTTCTGAGATTTTTAAATTGCCATTTTTTACAGTTGTTTAGGCCTCTGGTAACAAAAATATTCACAGCTTATGAAGTAATAAATACAGTGAATTTATGCTTAGATGTATGTACTTAGATGTGGCTTATTAACACATCCGTTACGGCGGCTCGAAAACAACAGCGTCATCCGAAGGGGGTCTCAGAGACCCCAAGCATTTCAAAATATTTTATTTAAAAATTGATTATTCTAAGAATAAAAATAATTATTCATGATATGCTTCATAATTTGGTTGATATTTTTTTAACTAATCAATATGACACGTAAATGACGGCGCTATCGCACTCGACACGTCGTAACAGCGAATATTGTTGTGTTCACTTTTTTTTGACATTCAAGGACAACTAATAATTATAATATTTATTCTTTATATTTTTTTAGACATATTTAAAAAGTTTATGACGTGTTGGATTTATATTAAAATATTGGGGTCAATATCATAAAGTTGGGGTCCCCGTTGGCATAAGGGCTAAAAAACTAGTGCAATTTAATGGCACCTCATCGGTACGACTGGGAAAAAAGATAGATAAAGATTTAAAAAGAAATATGTTTATCTTTTAATAAAGGAGACTAAAAGAATTATTTGCCTAACAAAAGCTGGAAAAACACTAATTTTTTAGTGTTTTTAATTGGAAATATTTTTTTTTAAATGTTAGGTATTAAATAAATGATAATGGTTACTGTTAGTTTAAGATAAAAAAGTCTATTCAAGCTATTACCAAAAATATTATAAATAAAAAAGAACTGAGATATGAAAAATGTACTCATGAAAAGTCGCAATTTTTTCTAAATGGGTTTAATAAATTAATAAAAAAATCTATTTTAATTTTACCGTTTAACATTTAAAATAGTAAATAAGCAAGGACTCATAAAACACGTTAATAAGTGTAACTTGTTTATTTTCAAGTAAGTTAAACTTACCGTAACACTGATTTTAAGGCAATTTAAAAATAAAAAAATATTTTTCTGGCGTAAGTTTTTAATTGCTGTCTGTTATTTGTTAGATAATACAATATTTATCATTAAATAATTTTATTATACATAAGATATTTAATTCCAAATCCTTACCGCCCAAAATTTAATAAATAATAAAATAATAATTAGCTCTTTGATAAGTTTTTACCAAAACTATGTATGTTTAGTTAAATAACAAAATTTTAATAGTAAAATTATACTTCTGTACATACATAATCTTTAAAAAATAGTCATATATTTATGTGATAGATTATTGTTTCCTCATTTTCTTAATAAATTGCTTTTAATGAGGTCGTATCTATGCAATTTTAATTTTAGAAGAAATGCCCGAGTAAATTTTCCGCTCTTTGCTTAACCCCGAATTTTGAAGATAATCATTCTTCCTGACATTTATTATCCAACTTATTTTAAGTTCAATTAATTTACATAACTTTTTAACCTATCGCAAAGACATTTCATACTTGGAAAGTTTTGCGACAGGCTTTTTCATTAAATTAAATTAAATTTTAAAAATTATCGTCGGAATGAAATTTGTCTCATATTTTAAAATAATACTTATATTTCAATATTAATAGATGCAAAGTAACCGCAAAGTATATTTCCGCCTGAATTAATTATCTACTGCAAAACTCATAATTTTTCAATTAAAAAACAATCCGCCTGAAATATTATTACGCTGAAATTTAATGAAATGTAAATTAGCCTCGGAGAAATTCGCGGATTCTTTATGTATTTATATTCTTTGATGTATTTCGATTGTGTCTATTCTGTATTTAATATTTCCTTGATATTTCAAGAAAAAAATATACATTAAACGAACAAACAAGAAAATATTAAATTTATGAAACAAGTCTTTATATAAATATTTTCTATTATTCTGAAAAAATTCAATATAAATATAACGAAATAATAATTTAATGGCGTTTTTATTTAATTTATTTATAATTAATTATGAACAAATTATAGTGATAAACCCTATGAAACTATGCGCAATATGTAATAGAATTCCTGTTAGATTATATAAATTTTATTATCGTCGCGTGTTTCAGGTTAATAACAAATGTCCTCCACAGGGCTCGATTATCGCACCATTTCCCAACGACTATTTCATTTGGATGAATGCTGATAATGAAAAAAAATATTCTTTCGCTATATTTCATGGCAGGTGATCCAATAAAGAATTAACCCTTCAGATCTACATGTAAACAAATTTAAAATTTGGCCTAAATCGGCGTAATGGCCATTAAATCACTGTCCCAAGATAACATTCTGCAATCACAGGGCCATATACGCCTTTAACATATGGTAATTGTGTATTTACTCTTTGTATTTTTTTTTTCAGTACTGAAAATTGCTGTAAACCATTGGATTTGTTGGAATTGCTCACGCGACTAGCGTTTGGCTCAAATCCGATTTAGCAAAATGGTCGTATAAATCTCACGGAAATATCGCTGAAATTAATAAATTATGATTTTTCGCATTCAATATAAGCATGAGAAATTATGAACATAAATTAAATTTAAATAAATAATTCATTTTTACGTACAATTAAGACTCGCGCATTTTCTTAATAATAAATTAAATATGCTGAAATATTTCTTTGCTACATACATTTACATTACAAGGATTTAATATAAGATCTAAAAAAATAATTTTCCTTTGAAACATTCAAAGCGAAGGAGATATGCAAAGTTTTCTGAGAATACAACCCATACTCTACTTGTATACATTCATTAATGTAAATTATATAACTCAACATTTTTATTCAACATAAAATAATATTTTATTAGTCAGTGAACATTATTCGAGGTCCCAATCGCAGTAAATATTCCCTAACAACTAATTATCTCGGTCAAATGTGTAAACATGAGCAACACATGCCATGGCCATGGCTACCAGCTATTACTGTTATCATTATTGTTGTCACAGTTGTCATCTCTTGTTGTACTACGGTATCTACACTCTGCAAGCCTGTTAATATCGCACATGTATTTTATGTCCATGTCTACATATGTCGTATATTAATTTAATATTATTTATTAATATGATGTTTTTTTTATTTCAGATACATACGCCAGATAATACGCACACATCCTCATTGAAAAGCAAATACATCCGAAATTCAATATAGCCTCATATCGATGTTAATTAAATTAAAATTTCCTCTTATCAATAACAATAATCAAATAAGATATATTTTTTATAAAATATATGTATATACGCTCGTACTTCGATTTATGCATTCTAAAAAATACTCTATTTTGTGAAGAGAATGTATTTTTTTTTGTTTTTCATCATAAATACATGTATAATTAAAGAACCGCTACAAATCAATGCCACAATAAGGAAAATTTGCATATTCAGAAAATTGTTGGATAAAATCACGGAAGCTGCAAGAAAAATTGCAAATCAAACGAATTTGAAAGCTTTCATGTTGGTGGATAAAGGCTAAAAACTACGTCAGTGAAAAGCTTTTAAAAATAATTTGTAGGAATAAACTTCATATTGACGCAGAATTGCGCTCAGATCTTCGATCTAATTATGTTCTTAACTAAAATCGTCGGCTATTAGACATGACCACACTAAATGCATACAATCTTTATCAAGTGGAGATAGGGAACAATCCTTAATTTGTCATTTTCGACTTAGTATAATTATACAATTGTTTTAAAATAAAATTGATTAAATAAAATACCTCGCTAGTCCAAGGTTTAACAAAGTGGGTAATTGTTCTCGAAAGATCAAATTACGACAACGTGTCACTCAATGCGTGCGATGCGTGAATGACTGGTGGGGGAATGACCCGAGCTGGATTCAGGCAAATCACTATAAAAAGTTTCGTGTACGATGTGCCCGAATCCAGTTCGGGCAAATCACTGTGTAGCAAAATACCTACCCGAGTTGTATTCGGGCAAATCACACAAGGGGTTAATATATCCTTTTACCGTTTTATTAATTATAATTAACGACGATAAAAAGTAAAATCGCATAAATCAAGAGACGAGATTATATACATAAATACATTTTTGATGCATTTTAACTTTGTATAAAATCCACGCGAAAGTTTCGAGCGTCGTTTCAAGCGAGTCGGTTGCTAGACACCGAACCGCTCTAGAGTAACTTTCGAAGCTATAAAATTGTAGTTTTTTTTAGTCGTTTTAAATGCATTTTCCATTTTCCGTCTCGTCCATTTTCCAGATTTGGCATTGTCCCGGGACGAGCATGGGCATGTGCGAGCGATAGGGCGATGTGGCGGCGGTGAGGTGGCGGCGGCCCCCAGCACGTCGGCGCAGGACGACGCGGAGCGGGGCGCGAGGACGCCGGACGCGGGCGGGGGAGGGGGAGGGGCGGCCGGAGGGGAGGGCGGGGGTGGAGGCGGGAGCGGGGGCGACTCGCCCTCCGAGGAGCTGCGCCCCGCCATCCGCCGCCGCCCCCCGCGCCCCCTCTACAGGCGCCTCTTCAACTACCTGCGCTCCACGTGGACCGGAGTCAAGTTCGCCCTAGGTGAGTAACTTGGCGGCTAATCTGGGATATGCATAAATTAATGTCCCGCCTTCTTATTAGAATATGTACCTTAGGTGTGTGGCCGCTATTTAGGTCTTATGGGGTTTGTTCGCATAGCAATATACGCAAATTCCGAAACAATTTTGTCAAAGCGAAAGTTTGTTGCCCCGTCTACTGGGTTTTACGCTTCGAACAGTGTCCTAGAAAGGACGAGACGCTAAAGTAGCACCGATTCTGTACGCCTCGTAGCTTATAGAATACAAAACAATCCAGCACCGACGGGGGCTTATTCTTCGACTCGTAAGCGGCGTTGAGTGTTCGATGGTCTAGTCCTCAGATTCCTTCGTGTAGCCCAGCAGTCACGAAACTACGACTAGCGGGCTCTCCAGAAAATCCCCGTTAATTATTAGTCGATGTGAGTTGCCATAGGAAAGATGAGAGGATATATCCAGATCTGTCATGGCGGCATCCGCGTGTAGCGCAACAAGATGGCGACTACATCTTACGACGAAGCGAAATGCGGAAATATCTTAACGTTACCCCCGATTATTCGCCCGAGGGACGCCTTGTGGCAGTGGTCCTGATGATCAATTTGTTGGAGGGATGAAGCCACTTGATCCCGTTAGGGGCGCTATATGTCACTCATTATTATGGGACATATTAAAGTACAGGAAATTGTCACGCACTTTGTAGAAAAACTGCCACATATACGAAACATGGGATACAAAACGATAAAAAATAAATTTGCAGTTAGCTTATATATATAATAAGCTTAATACCCATAATTATTTTTATTTATTATTATAATGTAAGTGATCCTAACCGGAAATGAGCCCCTGCAACCTGAAAGACATTACGCCATATCTGCCTGTTCTGAGCCTTCTCCATCCATCGCCAGAACTCCAACAGAGACGCGTCCGCCTCAACCCTGCCTTTCTACCGTAGTCTCGGCCTTCCAACGGGGTCGGTGCACCCAGGCCTAGAATTCACAATAGCCATCAAATTATAGCTAATCAAAGAAAGCCTTTATTGATATTACTTTTGAAAAAAAAATTGCCTCTGTTGAAGAAATATACAATATCTATAAAAGTGAAGGATTTTCCAACTCTAAGGTTATCTACATCGACTGTAGATAAAAGAGTTAAAGTTATCGGAACTTTTGTAAAGAAATAACATGAATAAAATGTTTTCAACATTTAAATGTTAGCTCAATTAATAGTAAAAATAAATTAATAGTAAAAATAATTAATGAAAAATCAAGCAGGATTTAATTGTTTTAAATATTTTTTCAAACATTTTCCCTCTTGAAGATTGTATTAAAATATTGAAAGCTTTCATATGTGGACCTAATGATTTTATAGGAAAATCAGAAATATTTTAATTATTTCAATATCCAATCGACATCCAGATCAACAAATTTGAACAAGACTTTTCAGGAAAAGGAATTGTATTATTCCAAATTAAAATAATCCTAGATAAATTATACAAAATGTAAACAATTTTTTGATCCAAAATATACAAAATAAAATTATGGTATTTTTAAATAATATGAGTTAGCAAATATTTTAATAGATTAGTATAATTTTCTTCAGGTCCCTCATGTTTTAATAAATTTTAAATCGATCCGTTTCTCAAAAAAATTGGTGACCACCGGTGTAACTTCCTCAACATTTCTCATAGCCACGCGACGCCAATTTAGAGTCTTTCATTCTACATAGGTCAGTGTATCTAAACCAATTCTACTACATATATTTTTTAATCTAATTAGAGGCCGAAAATATGACAATGCAGTAAATACCAAACCGCCTCCTACCCATATAAATATTAAATTATATGTACTTTTTTTAAATGAGAAATTAACCTGTGTCATAGTTCAACTCTGCGGGAATATTAGTTTGAGAGGCTCATTCCCGTTGCATCTTTAGAAACTTTTAGAATGTTTATCGTATCTTTATCAAATATGTATATGGATGAATGGCGCTTTGGAATCTTTCTGTTATGGCAACCATCCATCGTAGTCAAATAAATAAATAAATAAATATTTAAATATATTTTATTGCATTCGAATAGTTTTATTTATTGCGATACTTCGTTATCTTTCTAGCAGCCGTCCTAGCACTCACCTTCACGGGGTGACCTTTGCAGGGCTAAAATGTGATAAAATACGAAGGTCCATGATTAGCCTCCTTTCGAACCCTTCTTTAATTGCCCCGATTCTTTCTTGCCGTAAAGACTTTTAAAACATTGCCTTTAAAGAATTCTAATTAAAAATGGACTATAGATTGCACAAGATTTATTTTAAATATGATACTGATCATATCGAATACAAAACAGTAACAATTGTTTTGCCATAAACAATATCTAGACATTTGGCAATGTAAATTATTTAAAATCTCATATAAAATTATAAAAAAAATACAGTTACACTTAACAAAATAATTCTTATATCAGCAATAATTTTTATATATTTTTTTTTAATAATATATAAAATAATGTACAAACGTATTATATTAGTAAATTTTTCGGCTTTTTTAAATTAGCTTATATAAAACTATAATTATAATATATATCAAACAATCATAGTTTAATATTTAGATATCTTCAGCAAGTTTTTCCATCTTTCGAACTTTTCCCGGTTATTAATTCTGAACTCCATAGTGTGACTGCAACTCTCTTCTCCATAATATAATCAATATCACGTTAAGGTATTCTATAAAAAGAAATATAAAATAATAATCACATACGCTTATCAAAGAATTACTTAAACATAATAAAAAATTATTATTCAGCTTTATTTTTACTGTATATGAAAACACAATTAATATAGAAAGAATGCAAATATGTTTCTTTTAACATGTTCAGATTTATTAATTAAATCATTCGTGCCAAAATATCATTTCATATTTATGCTAAACGATTGATTGAATTTTCTCATGATTTTCATATTTGAAATATCAGCGGTTTCGACTTATTCTTGTCGTTTTGCTAAAATTACTCAAGAAAATCTTGTATAACATTGAACCAATCCGAATAAGCAAACAATCTTGACCGTAAATGTTTCTCTTTGAACCGAGATAAACCAACGTTTTAATTGCAAACATAATATCCTATATTTTCATAACGCGCAATGCGCATTTTCTCGAATTATTTATGACGAGAGAAAATATGGATGCAATCATTTATAATGATTTAAAATTTCGCAAAACCCATATCATGCCGGATTTTGGCACGTTTGCTCTGTTTAACTTTTGCAACATACAACTGTGTTCCGCGCTGGCCGTACTTCCTGAACTTTTAATGACGGCTGCGTCTATGCTCTGAAACTTTTCAGCGGCCCGTTGTTTGGGCAATACATCGGGGTCGAATTTTCGCGAAATGAAAAATGAAAAGCAGCCACATACAATTTCATACTTTTATTCGCCGGAGGCAACGCAATTTCCGACTGCTGGATAGAATTCAATTTCTAATAAAATCTCTGCGGTGAGTGTTTCGAGCCATTTTGATGTAGAGACTCTTTGACATTTTCCACGGGTTCATGTCGACATCCATCTGCTGGCAAACCTGAAGAAATGCACTCGAGAGATGTGCTTTTCTCGCCTCACGTCTTTCGCGGTGTTTGCACGGCTACCAAGCTTGCATTCCCCCAAGGCATCACACTAAGCAAATACGGTTATTCTTTTTCCTGCATCCACTTTCACACTGTCGAGTGCCATCGTCGTAGTAAAGAAAGTGCAACAGATGAACGACATTTATATTAATGCCATTTTTCACATTTTAACTCGCCATAACGTTCGATATTACATGACATATGAGCCGGAATAATCCCCATGTGTCATATCCGCTGACCCTTGCTTTTCTTTTATTATCTACGCCGTTACATGATATCATCACGTGGCCGTGTCAGAATCAGGACAAAAATCAAACAGCATTAATCAATTTTCAAGCACCCATATATTAACATTGAGCCACGGAGGAACCAGGAAAAAAAACATGATTGGATTTTTAATAACGCCGACTTCTCTCAAATTACCCATTAATTTGCAGACTGAAAATTCATTGGGTGTAATTACAATTTCAGAAAGGGAATTCGCTATTAATATCCGAAATGACCTCCATTAAACCTAACGTTCCGGCTGGAACAAACTGTTAATTAATATTGTATATGTATTTATTATTCCTTCAATTGGTGTTACATGAGGGTTAATAGGATGATTAAAGCGGACGCAAGGCCAAGGGTACATTGGTCAATAATAGAAACTATTGACCTCACTGATAATTTCTCTGTAATTATTAATAATGACCCACTATTTATGATAAGACATAAAATATATACAAATATAGAATTTTAGAATGAACATTAATATTGAAACGGTATTGGTTAATTAATTATTTAAATAAATGGTATAATATTTATTCAGTAAAGGTGATCTAAATTTATTTATGTTTATTGTATTTTTTTTTAAATATAAACCAATAATGAAACATATATTGTGTTTTTCCTTGAAGAGATCAGTGAAATATAAATAGTTAAGAAAGAAAGAATTCACACTAATTTCACTCATATTATTTAAAATCTAAATAATAAGGTGAGGTAAATATACTAAATAATATTAATAATAATAAAATAGGTGACAAGCGGCGCGTGACTTAAAGAAGCTGTGTCAGTATGACTGCCCTGAGTCGCAGCGCGATAGGGCGCTTAGCGGCGGAACCCCCCCCCCCGCACTGTTCCGTTCTTCTTGATCCACATCGCCCAAAGTAACTCTGCCTGATCAGATTAATAAATATAAATTATATTTTTATTATTGTATACATAATTAATAGACTCATCTATTAATATATATATTTTACCTCAATTTGCTTGGGGGTGCATCATTCATTGGTATATAGATGAACGGGGTTGTTCGGCAGTGCCCATGTTCCCCTTCGACTGAGATTAATAGTCTATGTTTCACAAGTTTTGGTTTTTATTCTGATATAGAAGTGAAGTGATTAAATTACCTAGTTTGAAAAAAAGGGGGGAAAATGTTACAGATTACAATATATGAATATAAACGAAAAAAGAAATAAAAATGATATTTGTGTCTGAATTATAAATATTACTGTTACTTAATCGTAGTATTTCTAATAAGTAAGATTTTAGAGATGGGAATATTACCACGAAGGAAGAAATAAATTGGATTGTAATTAGCTAGAGCGGAAATGGATGAGTTGATAGATTTAAATTTTTAAAATTATTATAAAAAGGTATTGCATATTTTTTTTATTAGTTCGGAAAAAGTGGGGATGTTGAGATCTGTTCTGATTTCTAAATTTCTTATAAACCATGGTGCATTGGTAATGATTCTGAGTGTCTTGTTAATTTTTGTCTGTATTTTTTTTATTAATGCGGGGGCGGCCAAGCCCCAGATTTGGGATCCGTAAAGCATCTCAGCTCCAATAACTGCTAAGTCTAAGGGACAGGGATTTTTTTTCTAAAAAGCGGACAAGCTTTTATTGTTGGACAGGATAGCATTGTTATAGTTATTTTTTTAAGGATTTTGTATTTTCATGTTAACTTTGAGTCGAAAGTTACCCAGAGATTTGTTTTTTTTATGGTAATGGAATATCGCTGGGGTATAATGAGAAGAGCAGTGGTGATAATGTTGAACCTTGTGGAACTCCTGCCCTAATAGGGCGAAAAGCGGAGAGTTTTGATTGGAATTTTACTCTGAAATTTCTATTTTCTAAAAAGGTTTGAATAAGTTTAATATATGGGGATGGAATATCTGCTGAAATTAGTTTGTAAATTAGTCTTTCGTGCCAGACCTTGTCAAAGGCACGTGTGATATCTATAAAAATCGCGCCGGAGGAGTGATTAAAATTCAATCCTTTCCCGAGAAATTCTGTAACCCGGAGAATCTGGTGGCAAGTGGAATGACCTGTCCTGAAACCGTGTTACACATCTGGAAGTACCTTGTGGTCATGACAATTTTTTTGTAATCTGTTGTTTATTATTTTTTTAAATATTTGCCTAAAAAGGATAATATACTTGCTTAGGGGTGCTGCAGCTCCACAGTGTATATGGAGAAGCCTTTGTATATCTTAATATTAAAATTGTATTATTAATTTAAAATATTTAAATATTAGATAAAGCCAACACTATTCTGTATATAAATATTATATGTATATATTTTTTATTATACTCTATAAGTTAGCTTGATGACTTAAATATGCGTTATATTATAATCTAATAATGCTATTTTCATTATCATATATCAAAATTTATGATTATTCGTGGCTATTTAACCAAAATGTATGATAAATATTAGATATCGTTATTCCATATAAAGCATTAATACACCCTGAATATATTTTTTTAATAATTTAGACTTAGAAAACGGAACAATTCTGTATATACCTACTACTCATCATTCGTCTCGCCTTCAAATATTAAAAGAAAACTCAATCACAGCATTAGGTGTTTAATTATATAAATATAATATATATTTTATTAATAAAAATTACGACTAACTCAAAAAAAGACATTATAAAAATATTAATATGTATTTGCACTGGATTTGAGCAAAATAATTGATGAAATTATTATATTTCATGCGAATTTCTAATTGAAATTCTAATTTTCTCCGGTTATGAAGATTATTCATAATGATGGTAAGTCTTATGAAGCCTTTTGATCATGTCGACCTTTTGTCTGTCTGCCTTTTGTCCGAATTCCGTTTATGTACATGACCCTTCAAATATTCTATGAAATACGTATTGATTGCCAGATACGTTTTGACATTAGTTAAAATATATATAAAACATAATACAATCTAATATGTATTTTAAAAGAATATGTGCTAATATAAAATAAAGAACGCCCTTATTTATTAATCGCGGATTTAATATTTTTTCTTCAAAATTCTGCCTGTATATTAAATATCAAATTTTACAGCATTACATGACAATATTTACTACCGTGTGTCAATACTCGACTTAAGTTTGTTCTTTTACGACGCCGAATATATGAAACCTTGACGATTTTAGCATATTCGATAGTAGAATAATTTATTAAACGGAAAAACAGCCCTACATTAAAAATGCTGACTTATGATTTTATGGAATTTCAGTTTTTCATCAGCCGGCAAGGGTTTCTTGAAATAAAAATAAATCGTGGCCCCGGCATTAATATCAATATCCCTGCCTTCCACTTTCAGCAATAATCAACGGGGGTTGCGATACATAAAACGAGAAGCACTAAAAATACTCGATAATGCCGAGCAAACACAATTAAATTTGATTGTTTTAATTATTATATTATACAATTATGCCGCGGATGTCTGAAAAAATATTTCATGATATATAAATAAGTGATTTATATAATTTCATCTCTCGATTTGTTCCGGATGAAATCACCGCGGGGTTCGATGGCGATAAATCTGTCGTGAAAAAATAATAATTCATGGCTCAAATAAACCAGTAGTCTTGTCTTAAGTAAGTCTTCCATTTGCGCATTTTTTTATATGTTTAGGAGCATTTCCTGAAAAAAATCCCCGGGTGAAAATATAAAAGTTCTCATTGAGAATATTGACGAGCGTCTAGTAACTCAAACCACGCAGAATGACGTAGACGATGGAAGAAGCCAGAATATAACACGGTATATCTATATACCTGATTTTCTACAGTATATCCTTAATAGACTTGAAGCTTTCAGCGCTGTCGCTAATATTAAAATATTGGATAAGATGAATAATTTAATTTTGGAATATTTTAATATTGAAATACACCTGATACTATTTTTACACCATTTATAATTAACGCCCTTTGATGAATTTAATGTGTTCAGACTGCAATGAACATTTATGGTACTAAGATAAATAAAAACTAGCGATCAGCTCTTACTGAATATTATAATTAAATATCAATAATAGCCAGTTCTTGACTCACGTCCACCTCAACTTATGACCATTCGCACTTTGTAAAGATCTTTTTTTTCAAAGCTTTTGACAAATTTTCCTCTCGTTTTAAAGTTAAACCTATTTTTTAATCTCAACATGTCTGATCAGTATAATAACAATAAGAAAAAATATACAATAAACTAAACAGCATCAGTGCATTAAAGTAGTGTCAGACTTTTAAATATGTTGATTAATGTTGATTTACTTTGCCATACTTCGCGTGCTCGTCACTGAATAAAGTTGCCTTCGGGTGTGCCATTGCTTCCTTCCGAAGAAGTTTCCTCGTTGCCACTATACCCTGGGAACTGGAGGAGAGGGATTGGTAATGGATAGGATTTGTTGGGATTGGTAATGTGATGGGAAACTGCCCGAGGGAATTTGGGTGACTAGGGATGGGACATCTAGCCTGAGATAGTCGCGCCTCTACACTAGTTACTTATGAAAGAGACATTAAGAGATGTTACTTACCAGGCCATTGAAGGGCCGAAGTGGCAAGCGTGTTGGTTCTCGATGATTCGGGATGTATCCTTTTGTAGCCTTAATAATCTGTAACGCCATTATTATTATATGGCCATACTTCGGTGAGCTACTCTGATTGCTGACCCGCTCAGATGTCGATATCGAGTTCCTCCAGCCATGCTTCAGCCTGTTCGTCGGCTTAATTTGACGCCAGGATGCCTCCGCTCAGCCTTCTCAAAGGGCAGTCGTTCACAATTTGGAACATGAACTCATTGATTTCCAGTGTCATTTCTTTCCATCTTTTATTCCATGTTAATATCGGGTTCTGAGTGAGCAAGATCTGAGTGGCTAGGGTGTGTGGGACCTTTCTTGATTTCAGTCAAAAATGTGGAAAGGTGTAAGAGGACTTTGTTTATTATATATCTCTTATTATCTCTTCCTTGGTATCTCGCCCACAGTTTCCTAAAGGTAGCATTACTACTTAGGTATGCTGGCACAATGTTATGGAGGATAGATAACCAAGTTATGGGGGTTCACCTTCACTTATATTATCAGTTTGATAATATAAGTTGACTTAGTTTAGTATCCGGATTGGTTAATCTACTGGCGAAAATGTATGAATTCTGGGAATTCTTTATTCCTAGGAAGGAGGAAATATAAGCGTGTTAGAATCATAGCCCTTGCATCTTTAGAATCTTTATAAAACCTTTATATGGGTGAGTGGGGCTATGGAATTTTCATTTCATTCATCCATCGTCAAATTAATTAAAATAAATTTAAAAAATATAGAGTATCAGACCCTCTGAAGTACATGCATATTAGTTTCCAGATGTATGAAAGCTTGCATCACATCTGTATTTAAAAATAGATCAAATAAAATAGTATCGCTTATTAAAAATAAATAAGAGTAATTCCCAGTCTCTTAGTTAGACCCTTGTTATACCGGTGTGCTTCTACATTTATCGACGAACAGATTCAGCAAGTGGGAAAATAGAAATACCCATGTGCCCAGACAATAGATCCTAATTCAAGTAAACTTCGAACCAATGTTTCGTATAGCAACCTTATTACTGAGGTGCTATGTACGTAAGGATAGTTTCGCAAGACAAAGCTAACATTCTTGAAGCTCTATTACATACCTCGTATACATGTGAATTGAATCTAAATTTAGAGTCGAACAGAATTCCCAGGCTTTGATTGACGACTCTCTGGGAAGAGTTACGTTCCCAAGCATGTAATCAAAGGTCATAAATTCTGTAGATTTCGAAAAAGTCATTTCTTGACATTTTCCGACACTAAGCGGAAGACGATCAGTAGATTCTAGCAAAGAATTTGTATTTAGCTGCAACGAAAGGGCATCATCTATTGAAGAAACTGATTTAAAGTCATCTGCAAAGAGTGATAAATTACAAGAAAGGACATGCTGTATGTCTTTAATAAATAAAACGAATAATAATTGTCCCAAATTTGAACCCTGTAGGATTCCAGAAGTTGCAACTTAGACGCATGCCATTAGGGAGTCACCTATCACGTACTGTTTCCTTTCCTTTAAATAAGTGGGGAAAATTGTAAGTGATATCCAAAAACGCAAAACTATCTAATTTAGAAATGAGTGTAGTTTAGTCGACCTTATCAAATGCTTTTTTGAAGTCGTTATAGATAACGTCGATATGGACCCCTTTATCCAGTGACTTAGATACATAATTTGAAAAGCTAAGCAAGCGTGTAACTGTTGAGCGTCCAGGCCGAAACCCATTATATTAATACATATCATAATGTATTTAATAACCACTGATGTCGTGTATTTTAATAGAAGTTATCTCCCGTCTGATATAATTATTAGATATATAAAAATATATAGCATTTTTCCATTCAGTTACACTCTAATAGATGGTTGCATGAATGGAAGTCTGGCCAGGATCCAATAACAACGGCTTAAGAATGGATGATGATTGTGCTAGATAGTATCGTAAATGATTGATCTAAATGTTTTTTTGGAAATTATTAATTTTATTATTTTTTCATTAATAGCCTTTTAACACGCCCATATAAAATCAATCGCAATTTATTGATTTCTTTGTTCGTATAAGTTAGTTAATTTTAGTCGATCATAAACATGCGTCCATAAAGTATAAGTCCGTGATCTTGATCTAAAAAAGGCTTTGATTATAAACACCATGTCGATTTTAATGACTGCAAACGAAACATTGATTCCGAATCTAAACATTAAAGCATATAAATTGCGAGTGTTGTTGCAAGTTATATCTGTACAATCTCGCATTTTTATGTAATCTTATTATGATTTAAAAAAAAATAATACATCTAAACATACTTAATTATTGGTAGCGTTTAAAAATTTTTTATATTTTATCCATAATAATATTTCCTGCATATATACATACGTAGCGAACCGAATAACCTTCACCTTGTCAAGAGTAACAAAATATTTTTAACACTCAGACTCTTCATGTTGCTTTGATGTGTAAAATAAATATATACAATTTTTTTGAATCTAATAACAAAAATCTTTATTGACGTGATTTTATTATTTTCTATATATTTAAGATAATTTATTATTACGCGATAATAATTTAATCCAAATGCGTAATTTAATTTCAAATAAGTTGAAGGCAAACATGATTATTCTTAATATTTGTGTGATTTGCCCGAATACGTATTACGCCCGGGTAGGTATTTTGCTGACACAGTGATTTGCCCGAACTGGATTCGGGCACATCGTACACGAAACTTTTTATAATCTTCAGTTACAATTCGCCGCATAAACGGGTTGGCTTTATACCAAGACAAAAGAGACGCGCAGAGGGACCCAAATTTCTTGCCTGTACAATTTTCCTATTCAACGAAGATGATCCTGAACTGTAGACCATGGAGGACTAATCTTCAATTATAATTCCTCAATTGTTGGCGAAGATCTGAATCCACGTCGTCGTCCACGTCGTCCGTTTCGTGCAACATCTTTGAGATTCCTATTTCCATTTTTAAACTTTTTAAACCATCGAAGACACTTGTTTAGTTCCAGAATATCCCCGTAAGCATCGGTATTTTTTTTTCACTGCTTCTTTTGCTTTCATTACTTGATCCAATAAAAATAGCATTCAATGACGTCTTCTTGACATCTATAACAAATAAAATATATAAATCACTTAAAAATAAAAATTAGAGCCATATCTAAAACATAATTACGAAACTTATCTGTTTGCGGAACCATGTCAACCAATGGTTTTTATTATTTTGATCAACTTTTAAACATGAATAATATTATTATTATATATGAACATATTAATTACGTTTGCTTTATAATTTGATTATTTTCTTAAAACAACCTTCGAGCAGAGTTTTATCGCTTGATTAAATTTCTTGAAAGAAACTAAGTTAAATTTTAATCCAATTTTCCGCAACTTCATTGTAATCGAATTATCAATGTTGTACATTAAATTAAAATTTTCCCCGTAAAAAAATGGTGTTTAACAGATTTTTTGTCATCGAAAAATTTACTCGTGCGATTCACACTTGAAAGCTCGTTAATTTAATGAATTTTTGTCAAGTCTCTGCGGAGTCAGGGTTGAAAGTCGACAAATACCGTCGGCCATTTTGCTGAGGGCGGTTATTTGATAATAAAGCAGTTCATCTTCGTGGGATAAGGGACAAAGTTTAAGTCCCGGAACGTGGATGCAACAAAGACAAGCACCGTCATTAACTGGAACGTCTTCATTTGCATCGATGCCGGAGGTCGAACTGGGTGGAGGGCTGTTTGTGCAAACACTATTCCGGCTTTTACGTTAATTGCCTTGGCCGTCTATCGAATTCTGAATCGAGGACCCTCGTGAAAAATGTAGAGACTCTTATTAATATGCAGATGAGTACGCCATGGTGACTACATCGACTGTTGATAATTAAATAGTATTTAAAAATATACAAAAATACCAATTTTAATAATTTATAAGAAATTCACTAACCTACTACTTCACCTAACCTAACCTAACCTAACCTAACCAAACTTAACCTATTTTTCGCGTTTTTGCGCGTTATTGCGTCCCGATGTTCAAATAAACGGCATCGCATTGCAGATGGTGGGGGCTTAACAATTCTACCAGCGCCAATCAGTGCGGTACAAACAGTAAACAATAGCCCGTAAGGATTCCAATAACAAAGATGAAGATACCGGCAAAATTAATCAACTTACAGCTGCTTTGATTTACGAGGGCTTGCAATTTGCTACTTATATGGAATAACATTTTCTCACTCATGATCCCGACCTAGAACGAGCTTTGAAATTCCAACGGGATTACAGCTGGGTGTCAAGAAATCTATTATCTATAACAGATTTCCTAGTAACAAGAAATTCAAATGTTAATAATAAAAACAAACTAAAGACGTTATTAGTTTCCAACACATTAGACGTGTCAGAAATTTTAAACGATGAAAGGAGAATTTGGTCCAGTCCCTTAATTATCAAGTAGCGATGACTCGCACGTACCTGTATTGTATTATACTAAATTGTGTACAGATATTCTGCTTTTTTTAATTAAAATACGTCCGTATGTTTAATATTTCTAGATTGTTTTATTATTACCTTTTTAACACGATTTTCTATACCAAAATGTTGTTATATTTTCAAACAACATGGTTTTTTTTAATTTAGGGAACCAATATTCGATGTTTTGTCACAGTCCTGGCATCAGGCTTGGGACGAACGTGTCCGTGTCCTACAGGTGGCAAAGACAAATCCGCCTCAGGGATAGAAGGCCACTTATCTATGTATATATTAGGGGAGCCCATAAGTAATGTCGTTTTTTCGATGCGCCATCTTTAAAATAGTCTCCTTTAGTCTACTAGACAGTAAGAACGTGTTATAATGTGTTTCTTTTATGTAGCGGCTACCTGCTCGTAGCTTTTAGACAAAACAACGGTTTCTTTATCCCTCTAACGACATTGAGAGAGCCGTGTCCGTCGGAACTACAACTGCGGAGCTGTATACTTTTTCAATATCATTTGAAAAAGAAAGCGACAAAGGCTACAAAGGATATTTGCGAGATTTACGGTGACATATTGGATGTCAGGAAATGCCAACGATAGTTCAAAAAAAATAAATCGGGTAATTTGTGTTTGGAAAACGAGCCTCGAAGTGGACGACCCGTCCACGCGGATGAAGCAGCCGTGAATTCTGCAATCGAAGACAACCCGATGCTGACCATTGAAAAATTATCGGAAAAGGTCGGTACATCCTGATCCAGTACTCAGAGAATCCTAAAGAAGTTGGGAAAGATTCAAAAAGAAGGTGTTTGGGTCACGAATTCACGCGCGATCTCATGTTGCGAAATTGACGTGTGAAAAATTCAGGATCTTGGATGGGTCACCCTGTTGCATCCTCCATACTCGCCGGATCTCGCACCACCTGATTTTTACTTATTTCGTTCTATGGAACATTTTATAAGAGATTAAAATTTCAATTCCTTAGAAGAGGTGAATACAGCTCTTTCAGACTATTTTCAGTCGTGCCGGTTACAAAGGAAGGGCATGGATGATTTGAAATAAAAGTGGCAGAAGGTTATAGATAATATGGGAATTATTTTGTATAAGAAAAGTTAAATAAAGTATAAGAAAAATTGTTTTGAATTTTATTGAAAAAAAAAACGACATTACTTATGGGTACTTATATGAATTATATCACTTTTTTACGCGGTTTTTTATCGAACGTATCCACTGTGTAAAGAAAGAATTGGGTGTATATATAGATAATAATATTCAATATCCAACATTTAAAAAAAAAATTCGGCCCGTTTCCAAGAAGTTTTTTTAGAGCCTGTATAAAAATGTTAATTGTAAAATACTATATATTCCTATGAAAACCATATCCATGGTCCTCCATAAGAGGAATCATGCATATAGTCACGTTCCTCAGAAATAAGGGAAAGTGGTTTAATAGTTTTTATATAAAATAATAATAATATGTAAGACTGCTGATACAGGACTATTCCAAATGTGAAAGAACTAAGAACTAAGATGCTAAGAAAAAATGCTAAGCAAATACTTTTTGGCTCATTCTACACCCACAACATTAACAACTTTTAATGATTAATAATTGGGACGTGTTTCGTCACAATTTATCACGACAATGAAGTGATATTTACAAAAATCACTTAATAATGAAATGTTTTGGGATGTAAAATGATTATAGATTGATTTAATTATATTTTACCACAATATTGCACAATACTATATTATCTGAGACGTTACTAATTCATAATTTGCATAGTTCGCCAACATGAATCTCTTTATTCAATGCACAATGAATGGGTCATAATAAATTCAAATTGGATTTCAGAGAATGGTCTATATTTAACAGTTACACATATATAACCTTAAATAATAATCTTTCGGCAAGACTATGCTGAATGTGCCTGCGTGTGCAATAATTCGCAGAGTTAATCTTTTATGTTAATTTGAATTACTGACTTTTTTACTTCGGCGCAGTGTTCCAGTTTAATCCGTGCTAAAAATGGTTTTTCGCACGGCCAAAAGCATTAATTCTCGTTTTAACACGTGAATTGTTAATAAAAGGAAAACGAGAGCAGTCGTAATTCGGTTATGTCGGCGAGCCTGAAAGACATTCCCTTTCATCCAGGGAAAAATCACGAATTTTACTATGGAAAGTATTCGGGGCATATTTTACTTTTATGTATTTTATTTTATTTTTTTGCAAAATCGGTATCGCGTATGAATACCAATTATAGCAATAACTCAGTTAACCCGCGGCGTACGGATGAAATGCCCTCCGTGCTTTTACGTCCCTGTTCATATTGACTCGTCAACCATAAGATATAAATTTTTCAAATTGCGCAATAAAATTTATATGAAATACGTGCCCTATATTTTTATTTTCATCCACTATATGCGCTGAAAAGCTTTGTATTGATTTTATACACGTCATGACAAATGTAAACTGTTATAATCGCGATTAATTAATTACAATTTCACCACAACTCATAATATTATTCATAGCTGTATCGATCGCGGAAATCTCTTTGTTTCATGCGCCGAAAAAAAGACGTTATATTTTGTTTCCTTTCTACCCTTTTCATTATTATACGATGTTTTGTTGAAATTGAATCCCCGACATAATATTTACACAAAAAATGTCACACGCACTGAAAAAATTTGTCCGCGTATACAACATAATTCTGATATACGTCCTCATAAATATTAATAATAGGAAAAAAAAGTAGAAGAGTTAGGAACTTTATCATGTGTTGTTTTACATTATCAAAGTTTCCAGACCGCGGGGTTTTGCACGGGAAAAGCAATCAAGATCTTAATGCATTGGTAATGTTCCATCAACATGTATTTGCATCATCTGTGCGCAAAGCCACTCTAAGATAATGGACGTCTAAATTAAATTTTCTGACCTAAATTGCGTCAAAAAATAATAGATTTAATTGTTCAATTTTTAATCAAATATTTCGATGGAAAATCGGAAAAGTTTTAATTTGTTCTATGCACATTTTCATATATCAAAGCACCATAAATAAATTCAAACTCTGTATACAACGTGCACATAGGTTTATGAGGAAAATGCAAATAGTTATTAATATTTGCATTTCAAATCTATTCTAAATGAACATATATATAATTTAATGTATTCAGTAAACTTATCTTATTAATCTGATTCTAAATTGAAGTATGTTTATATGTTAATAATTATTTAAGTAAACTCTTAAGTCTCTAATCTAAATTTTCCATTGTAAAAAATAACGACCAATATTAAAAACATCGGTATTTAAACAAACCTGAAAGAAATTATCAGTAATCCAGATCTGGAGAGTGTTGAAGAATTTCTATATTTTGCATTATTACTTACGAGTAATGAAATTTATGAGTCATAAATAAGAAGGCGAATAGGGGTGGCTAAAAATTTCGATATAAAAGCTATTGACAACTTGGAAATACAGGGGAATATCCAAAAAGACAAAAAAATGTTTAGTGCAGAGTGTGGTATTCTCAATTTTACGCATGAAAATCTAAACCATAAAGAAGGATGTAATGGTTATATAATTCGTGGAAAATGTAGATCGAAGGATTCGTGTCCAAATACTTCTTGGAAATACAGGCGACCTACACCTAAGAAGGCATGGCTAATGTGTTAAGGGATGAAAATCTCGCTCCGACCTGGCCGGGGTAAGTCACTAAAGCCTTGTAAGCAGGGATGAAGGAGATAAGGTCCTAGTGACAGACGGGGCCAAAGGACCGCCGCACTTCATTGAGCATAGTCTCTCTTTCATAACAAAACTCCGAACATTCCCAAAGAATGTGTTCCGATGATTGTTCATCAGAGTCACAAAACTCGCACTCGCGAGTGAGATCATCCCTAAGGTCCAGACGATGAAGATTGACGTTAAAGGAGCCATGTCCCGTGACAAACTGGAACACGTTATGGTCAGGAACAAACCAATGCAGCTTAACTTGAGCTAGTAAATTGGGGAAGAACCGGAAACCAGTTCTGCAGATTCTCAGCAGACCAACTATGGAGTCTCATCTTTAGCACCAGGACAAGGAATGGAATTGTGTCGTACCGGTCTGACACAGCTTCATCCTGAATGCAAAAGATCCGGAAGAGCAAAAATCAAGAATATTCAGAACAAGAATGGTCACGATCCTCAGACATGTGGAAAAAATCGTATAATCAATAAAGTGTTTAAGAATAATTTATTTCAAATGTTTGATTTATTTATATTTAATATTTTAATATAATCCATATTTGATTTTGATCCCTTTGTAACTCTTGATCTTAAGCTAATCAGGCTCTTGCGTTTTCTTTGAAACATTAAGCTGCGATCCGTTCTCGGAAAATTAGAAAATTAATTCAATTAAAAATTTATTTATTTGAGTTGTTTAAACGTCTCCGGATTGATGTCCATTTCTCAGTGACTTTTGCTCATGATATATAATTTACAAATATTTTATATTCCATTAATGTAACCTAAAAGAAAACCATTATTTATAGACGTCGCATTTGAGGTCTGAGGAATAATTTTACCTACTTTTCTTGATGTTTCTAGAATATCCTCCTTATTCAACCAATCAGATATATTAAAATAATATTTTTTCTTTATAATAACACTGATAACACTAAATTAGTAATCTGATTTGAATAAATAAATGCCGAAATTGTTTTAAATATAAATTATGTTTATCGTGACTTATCAAGAGAGCCTCATCCCATTTATCTAACGCGCTAGCAACTCCTGATTGTTTCGGCGGTCGGGCCGTGTCCGCTAACAATTTGCAGTGCAAATATTATGCAGCTATTGCAGTTTGTAGACATTTAACTAATGTACACACAGCTTTCCAAAGCGGGTGATGGCACCGACCCATACGTCTGCATACACATTATGTCGGCCATAGTCGTAACTCGGTGCCGGACAATATACACGAAATCGACGCTAAATCGTATTGGTTCGATGATGCTTCTGGAGCTGGTATCACATGAACGACTGGGTTACTGAAAGAAAATTGCACACCATAAACTAGTTTTATGGAAAACCGTTCTGCGTTATGGTGCTTCAACATGAAGCCTCGGCTATACGTCGGTAGGCTATACGTGGATCTCGCCGTGTTATGTATGGTTTCATTCATCTTGGAAATTCAATTCGTTGTAGCGACCCGGCCCTTCTTATCCGATGCCCTCGATTACGCGCCATTCCCAAAAAATATTGGTGTTTTGAAAATACGATTATTTTAGCTCTGAATAAATTCAAAACCATTGATTCGGAACAGATTGATCTCATATTATTTTGTTATGAACCGTTTATTTTGAAAACGGTATAAGTCCATTTTCCATTCTTTTGCTATATTTAAATAAATTTAAGTGTTTGTGCATCACAATTTTTTTTTTATGATTTCTTATCTTGTCTTATTATGTTAAATGGTATAAATAAATATGTAAAATTAAGTATGTTAAAATGTAAAATCTATTCTAGAATATATTACAACTGTCAATTTTTAGCGATGAACGATTTATCGTATGCTCTTAAGAAACACTTTCAATTTATCATATTTTACTTAGAATCATATTAAATTTAAAAACGATTCGAATATATTTTATCCTAAATTTAAAAAAAACCTAGGTATTCTAGAATTTTTCAAATTTGAAACCAGCTTAACCTAATCTTAAACCATATTTACACTCACTATATATTATAATTGGATCTCATTTTTATTTATAATTTATTACAATATCTTTTATTTTAATCTAAAATGATATCTGTTTCCGGGTTAAAGTTTATATAATTAATGTATATCTATTTAATATTATTATTTAAATTATATTATATTGCTAAATTGCTAAATTGCTATATTTGATTTTCTTTTAAACTTTTATTAATTAAATTTTCCTTATTTTCTACTATAATTCTTTAGATGTATTATTTTTAAAACTATGACACTTGAATTAAATTAAAATAAAATGTTAAATATTTAAAATTTACAATTAATTACATGCTATAATAAAATATATCATGAAAGAAAAATAGAGATTTTTTTTATTCAAGAAAAGCTTTATTTTTTTCTAAAATACTGACAAACCGAATAAATACTTGAGCAAACGTAAGTTTCTAAAAATAAACGCGTAGATCATTTAAAAAGGCTTTGTTTGTCAGTGTCCGGCCTGCTGGTCATAGGTTCGCCATCACTGCACTATACTTTTTTAATATAAATCTTACATGTCACGAACTAGTTCTTCTTGTCTAAAAAAAGTCTATAGAATAAATATTGTAAATAATCATAGTCCTATATTTTATACACAATATTCGCTTCTGTTGCCACGGGCGCGATGTTTTCTCGCTCGCATCCGGTACAATGTGCCGAGGGCGAACGAAACTCAGTCTGCGGCGAGACATCGTCAAATGCGCGTATCATTTAGGCATCGTATTGATTGGTTAAAAAATCCAAAATACCGACCAAATTATGAAGCATGATATGAATAACTATTTTTATTCTTAAAATAATACATTAAAAAAAACGACTCGAAATGCTTTAGGTTTCTGATAGCCCCCCTTCAGACGACTCGATTGTTTTCGAGCCGCCGTTACGGATTGGTTAAGGGTGATTTTTTTTTTCTATGTAGATTTTCCTCTCAATATTTTTTATAGCTATTCGTTTTAGTTTATGCGGTCTCTATCCACCGCACAAAAACAAATTTGACTGTACATATAATAAGTACTGAAATTAGTAGTAAAAATGTTAGGGACAAATCTGCAAAAGTTAACAAATATATTTTGTCAATTATATTGTAAAATCAAAGCTATTTTTTATCGTAAATAAAATGTCCTATACGTGATTAATGATTAATTACCTTTAAATAAAAATGAAATAAAAGGCCGTATTTTTTTAATAATCTATAACATAGTTTAGATATATTTTAACTAACGTTATTACAATAATTCATATTTCAGGCATCGATATTTGCGTAATTTTCAATAATTTATGTATTTTATGCATAATTGGAATACAGTTTTTGTTAAAATGAAGTCATTGCTATTTCATCGATCTCATTTTCGTGTCCTTCATGTGTATATTCAAATGTATTTAACAATACGACGTACTTTGTCCGACAAATGTCGGAATGTTTCAATTAACTGAGTACAAGCTAACACACACACGCAAATACCAAATCAACAGATGCAAGCGGCGACCAGGTGTCTCTTCTGCTTCCTCGTGTGTTAATTTAGCAACACAAATGTTTGGTTTATTTGCTCTGCAAAAAGCTGCAAGCATCAGTCAGCAGTGCATTTATAGACGCATCGCCACTCATCACGCTATTTAATCATTCTGACCAGAGGCTGTCAAACAGAGGATAATAAATAATTTAATTATAATAATATCGTTGAATATTTTAACCTTTTCCACTCTGTCCAATTTTAGTAGAAATGATGAGCTACTCTCATTATATTTTGTTCCCTTTTTAAAAAAGGTCCTAAGATTTTTCACTGAAAAACTTTTCCAAGTGCATTTTTACTTCTCAAAAATGCTTTACCTCTTAATGTATGCTCTAACGACATGAAAAGGTGGTAGTCCGACAGCGCAAAATCCGGTGAATAAGATGGATGAGTTGAATGTTCCAATCGAAGCTCCCTTATTTTTTTCTGTGTTATTTTTGCAGCGTGAGGCCTCGTGTTATCGTGTTGAAGGATCCTTTTTTGTTATCGACTAAAACAGATCATTCTTTTATGAGCTCGAGTTTATACAGGATTATTATATAGTAGTGAGGTCTTCCTTGCGGGCCCATCCCATGGTTAGGTCTGAAATTAGACTACTTTTGACAAGCCAATGTGGCGGACACAGCACCATTGAACACGCTAGAAGAACTATTTTAGGCCAGATCTAAGTAGAGGTCTGCCATACCACGTTAAACAAAGTTTCTCTCTCAGTAGAGAATTCTGTACAGTCCCACAAAATATGCTCCGAGGATTGTACAAGATCACCCCAGAAGTTGTAGATAGGGTCTTCAGGCCACGCCTATGCAGATTCACGTTAAACGATCCATGTCCCTATATGAATTGGGATACGTAGTGATTAGGAAAGAGCCAGCTCATCTTCATCCGGGCATGAATGCTGGAGAAGAAGTAATAACCGGTTCTGCTCATAGATTCATGCATCCAGCTTGTCTGCCACACATACAGCCCAGCTTTATAAAGACTCCTTTTTAGGGTCGCTCTATCAACGAACCCTAGCTCTTCCTGTGATAGAGTTACGCTTCCAATAAGCGCTTGGTGACCACAAGGGATAAGCCACACAGCAGCACGTGAAGCTCTAGGTTGAGCGGAAGGACACCTGCGAGGAGTGGGAGCACCGCCATGGACGAGGTTTATATGCCCTGGTCATCAGTGGTTACATTTTTATCCAGAAAGAAGACGACTCAGAACAGACGATATTGCATGTTTTATGAGCCCAGAAGTTTCCAGCGATGACGATGGGGACGAAGATGGTATAGTAATATCATTTCATCATTTGATGACCAAGTCCCCAATCAGCACCGGCCACTCAAGTTTAGTCTTGTCGAAGAACTGTCCCCTGAGGGCAGTCATACCTAGGTTTGAATCCAGGATGATGCCCAGATAGCGTCCGGTTAATATGATGGAAAAGTTACGCTCGCTCGAAAACCTAACACAAGGAGGCCTCTTCAGTGAGCCTTTGACCAAGACTCCAAAGCATTTGAGGCGAAGCATAACTTGTTAGATTTGCACGGGTCTGACAGGGCAGCATTCGTTTTTTGCTCGATTTGGAGGCGGGAATCACCACCTACGAGAATGAGCAAGTCGTCGGCATACCCTATGATGATGCAGTTGAGCGGTAGCAGGATTCTGAGGACATCAACGAAGAGCACGTTCCATAGTAACGGTCCCAGTACCGATCCTTAAGGGCAGCCCATAGTGATTGATCGGCGAGAGGATTATTGTATAGCACTCATTTCTCATCTCTAATTTCCTATGCGACTTAAATGATCCTGTACTGTAGACCATGGACAACCAATCTTCAATGATAAATCCTCAATTGTTCGACGAGGATCTGAATCCACCATCGCCTTCAGGATATTATCATCTAATTTTTGGGGTCGTCTTTTTCGTGCGACATCTTTGAGATTCCTATTTCCATTTTTAAACTTTTTAAACCACCGATGACACTTGTTGAGTTTCAGAATATCCCCGTAAGTATCGGTAATTTCTTTCACTGCTTCTCTTGCCTCTATTCCTTGATCGAACAAAAATAGCATACGATGACGTAAATTGTGCTTCTTGACATCTTTTCCCCAAAAATAAAAATAAAAACTGTAAATGAGCTCAACGAAAAAATTTTGATTACTTTTCGGTTCCCCTAATACATTATTTATTTTAAATTAAATAAAAAAAACTTGGTCCAAGTAGTTTGCTAAAAATTTTTGGGAAAAAGTTAAAATATATTTAATATTATTGTGTGTTATTTTTAATAAAATAATTTGCTATAGTAGACCATCGTTGCTATAAAGCAACTGCGAAAAGTCATTTATTTTATTTGTCGAGATTCGCATTCCTTAGAGTACACTTTGATGCAAGCCACCGTCTCTTCGCATCTGGAGTGCTTGTAGTAACTGCACTCCGCAGCCGAGGTGTCGACAACATTTAACGCTCCAGATTGTCGACAATAACACTTGGCTCATAAAATTTTAATGGAGGCCATAAAAGACAGAGTCACCTCTAGACACCATACGTATATCCAATCCGAGACGAATGAAACATAAATATAATTTAATATAAAATTATTTCCACTATACAGTCTGATAATGTGATATGGCAGATAACCGGAAATCCTTCCTTCAATCTGAGTTAATTGGGAAAATCCGATCCGTAACGGATCGCGAGAATCAATCTCGGTATTTCACTATATGGAAGACGTCGTAATTAGATCGTTTCATGTAGAATAGTTTAGTTGGAAACTTATCCAATCAATAATCCAGTCTTTAGCGACGAGTATTAATTATGAACTGTAATATTAAGCGCGGAAATTTCATTGAAAAGGTCTTGGATCACTGATATAAACACGTATGCATTGTATTTTCATTAAAAACAGAAGCACAAACCATTCACAAACAAATACAAATATTAATAGATGAGTATTTCTTATAACAATATTGTCTACAACCGAATGTAGTAAATTTAAATATTAATATTTTGCATGTGGCCTAGATTACTAGTTTCTTTATTGATCTAGGCTATAAAAAATATTTTGAAATACACATAGCTTTTTACAAATGTTTATAATGATTTTAATAAAAATATACCTGATATACCGTAGCAAAAATATTATTTAGTTTATATTTTCCATAAAATAAACGCATTCTGTTTTTATGTATGTATAAAAATATTTTTATGCGATTCTTTATACGTCATATAATACTATGACGTAAATATTTTTTATACATAAAATTTTTCTTTAAAATAACCTTCGTGTTTTTTGTTAAATTGTGTTTGTTAATTTGATAGTTATTACAGATTTGATATAATAAATGCTTTTTTTATATATTTCTTTTACAATTCAATTGCTTTCAAACCAAAAAATCATTTGATCCAAGCTATATGAAGTGATCTTAAAAAGCCCAAAACCAATCTGTTGAATATTCTTGACAATATAATCCCACATTTATTATATCCTGATGACACAAAATACATAGAATTGACTAAAAGCCCAAGAAAACTTGATAATTTCTTAACTAAAATAATGTACCCTTGCAAAAATATGTTCATGTATGTTCTCTAACAGATTTTTCACCACCGAACCAGTATACCCTAGGAAGGAAAACCCTAAACTGTTTATTCTAGTAGACCTTCTCTTTGAGAAGGTCTTCATAATGAAGAAAAGATTGTTGTTACGCGATAAGGTTAATATTTAGTTGTGGATCGTTATAAGTAGATAACGCCCAGAGAAGATGATAACTAATACTGGAACAAATCCCCTTCTATATTCCTGGACACAGTTGAGAGGATAAATTTCGATACCTACAATGATAGAACACACGTCCAAATCCAGCAATGGGCAAGAGAGTGAAAACTCTTTATTTCCTTAAGTTCCTTTGGCATCGACTATCATTCGAGAATCTGTAAAGACCATACTCTCAGCGAGTGAGTGTCTCGTGGCTGGAAAATGATGATGATCGTGATACAGAATATTTTTCTCATATTATTCATTTAAAATATATTTGTATTATATTATGAAAGGCTTATATTATTAGTAACAATGGCTATTTGTTTTTTATTATGTTCCTTTGGCTTCGACTGCCATTCAAGAGTCTGGCAAGGCCCATACGCTCAGCGAGTGAGTGTCTCGTGGCTAGCAAATGATGATGATGATGATTGTTAAAAAAAAATACTAATATTTTTATATGACTTAAAAGCGTCGTAATTTTATAACTATCGATAGAGCAAGTATCTCCATAAAATTAAATATTTCAAGAGTTACAAACTTTCTACTTAAAAATCGATTTACCTATTAAAATCTAATTAAAGCTGTAAATCTAATTAAAGCTATAAATTATATTGCTAAAAATCCTTGAATATTGAACTGCGAGGTTATTGAATTAAATATTTTTTTTCTGGTCTGGCTGGGATATTTAAAAAATTGATGAACCCATTAATCAATGAATGTGAGAAGGATAAATAGGGGCAAATTAAAAAAGGCAGGATTTTTATGAAAGCTTTCAATTGGTAAAGCAATATTTTTCGCTAAATGAACAATTATCGAAATTTTAAATATTTCCTGTGCGAAAAATTATCGACGATGGATGAAGAAGTACAATATGCTCTAAAATATATGTTTTATATTTATAAAGGTTTTTCTTCGCTCATTTTACATAGTTTTCATCCATACGCATTTTGATCATTTAAATATCATCCCTCTAATCACATTTAGCAGCTCATTTCCATATCTGCCCTTAATTCGAGTCTATCTATGCATCCAGCTGGGCTAACCCATTGTTGCAAATCCCGTCCGATGTTCACGATTTGAATATCGCAAATCCTATTATTCAGCGATCTCTACCAATGTTGCCGATCGCTATTAGTTGCAATTCAATTTTGATTCTGACCATTGGAAAAAAAGGGAAGTGGCATAGTACAAATTGGCCCCGTCGGGCGTCAATCAATCAATCAGTCGGGAGCGCGCAGTCTGCAGACCAGCCGAGATCCTCCGGAAGAATGTCAGTCAGCTGCCAGATGGAGCGCCGGTTTCAGCGAGCCACTTCCAGACTACCGCCGACTATTTTCAATCCGACGTTTCTATATTTAATGCCATCCCGGTTCGAGACTGTTTGTACATTCTGCCCATCGCCGCCTCACCTGCCTCGTTCCATAATCCCGGGAAATTTCTGGAAAAGTCATCCCCCGTTTTTTGTCCGCCGAGCTGAAAGTGACACGGAAATTTATGCACGGCAATTAATTAAGATGTATCTAATCCGAAAATATCAATAAATTCCAATCTCCGTCACAAAATGCAAAATTATCATTTACAATTATTAATTTTATAGAATACGCCTGTTTTATTATTCTGAATTCTTAAAATAATTTATGAAGTATGCATTATTTGAGTCGTGAAGCAATTACATATTATTATACTTTTATATAATATATTAATCCACTTTCCCTCATTTCTGAGGATCGTGACCATGTGCATGATTCCCCTTATGGAGGACCATGGACATGGCGTTCATGGGAATATATAGTGCAGTGGATTCCCGTTGCCTTTTGCACCGCAGAACTTTTTTATACATTTTCATTTTTTGGGAAATGAAGGTCGTCAACCTTCACCCCACCCATCTGTTGATCAGCGTCACCCAGAATTCTCGGAATGGTCACCCATCTGAATACTATCTGCGCTTATTGGCAATAACTTTAACAATCATAATTTGATTGTAATTACCTCCAAGCTATGACGGGTATTGTATGCATTAATCGGTATTAAAACGTTTGATAAATAATGGACTGCAGTAGATGTCTAGGTCGATCCTATTCCATGTAAATATATCAAATCAACTGTCTTCATTAGTAAATAGATTACCAGTAAATCTCTTGAGATACAGCCTCGGTAATTATAATCTATTCGTGATAGAACAAGCTTCAGATATATGGAAATTTAATTAATATTGGGATCTAATACACTATCTATAGTACACCTTATTTTGATGAATACAGTTTTCGAGATAATAAAAACCTGGAAAGTATTTACTCATAAAAACGAGCTCTATAGTTTCTGGTATCTATCTTATATTTTCTAATAATATGAAGTAGAACGAAAAGTAATGTCATTTTTTTGTTGCGTTACTTTAAAATCAGTTTGCCACCGGCTGTCGTTGAATTAACACGTTTTATAATATATTTTTAATATATAATTTTTGATATTTATAATATTAATTAATATCGTTTGGAAGCTCTGTTAGTAATCTCTCTGATTTGGTCTAAAGATGCGGTGGAGTCTAGAGAGTAGACTATTTTTAGCGGGCCAACATAACAACCAACACACCTAAAAAGGTAAAGAGTTAGGAGGAAGCGATTCTCGCTCCGACCTAGCCGGCGTAGGCCGAGAAAGCCCCATTGGTACTCCCATTCGAGACGAAGTCCTCGTGACCAACGGGGCCAGGAGTCAAAACAAAGTGTCTCTTTCGTTCCCAAGCTCTGGGCACTCCCAGAGAAAGTGTCTTGATGATTGTTTAGCACAACCACAAAAGTCACATCTAGGATCGTCTTTGAGACCAAGTCTAAATATTCAATATTTTGCTAAATATTCATTGCAGTAGCAAGAAGAGTCTTTCTTAGTTCATTACGATCTAATTCTTCCACATCAGCTACGAGATTGACCGAGAGAATGAGAATGATTTGGTATTGTTAAAATATCTTGGTTCTCAATAGTCAACAGTGAAAGATAATTTTTAAAGGACACAAAAAAATATAGACAATTTTCTCACCATTTGTTTATTAATCTCTACTGTATAAATATGAAACCGATGCGTTTTTTAGAAGAATTGTTACTTAGGATGTGAAGTGGATCTTATACTTCAATTTAAGGAGAAAAAAAACAATAACTTTCATCGAATCAAAACTTTGGGCATCTTTAACTGAGAAAGGTTATCCTTTGTATTTTACGGAATTTTTTGGACATAATCATTACTAATTACTAAAACCTGCTTAAACAGTTACAACAGGTGTGCATTATGCCCAATTAGTAATAATAAAGGAGGTACAGTTATAACGAAGGACAAAATAAGAGAGCTAGGTATAGAAGTTCTGCAATATCCATGAGATTTACTTAATGTTGTACCCTCGGACTATCATCGTTTAATCCATCCGTCACTGCAGCTCGAAAACAACCGCGTCATCCGAAGGGGGTCTCTCAGGGATCCCAGGCATTGAAAAAAATGGTTTATCCTAAGAATAGAAATAGTTATTCATGATATGCTCATATTTTGGATATTTTAACTAATCAATATGACGCTTAAATGACAATGCTCTCGCAGCACGTGTCACATCGAAATGGATGCGAGCGTGAAAAAACATCGCGCACGTGGCAACAACAGCCACTTGCGCGTTATTGTTTTTTTTGCAATTGCAGACAATAAAGGACAATGATTATCTATAATATTTATACTTTAGACAAAATTTAAATAACCTTAACACTAAACACTCTTAATGTTTTGAGTAATTTTTCACCATCTTTATTTTTATTAATTACTATTACATTTTTAAATAATGAAAATAAACCATAAAACTAGTGAGCGAAAGGTAAACAAGTGAAAATAATTACCTATATATTTTGTTAATTGTGTTATTTATATCAAATTGAATAGAATAAAATCAATGGATTAATGAAGATTTTATGCTCTGAATTAATGAAGATATTGTGCTGAAACATATATCTGGACACTGCAGCAAACAAAATTCATAAATAACGAATCCAAGTGTTCCTTAAGAAAGTGAAAGCTTACTTTCAGCTTGAATGTTTGTTGACGTGACCGGTTTTCCCTGTATTATCCTTTGGTCTACCATCAACACAATAGACTAATAAATACTCTCGACTGTAATTCTTCAGTTTTTCTTGCACATGATGCAAATCTGAAAAAACATGTTTATGGTTTATCACAGGTCAACAGAACGATGTAGAAAATGTGTAAAGCAAATCCTTGATACATCTATCTAAAATCAAGTCGTTTCTCTTAACCCTCACAGTTTACTAAATTTATCTAAGACTAATATCAAAAATATACTGAATAAATTTCCTATATATTGGATATATTTCACGATACTATCTCAATAATTGTATTTGATATAAACAGTACATTATCCGCCATATTTACCCTTGAAATAATAGTTCCGTATATTCGGCTACAATAGAATATCTTGTATGTTTATCTGTAGCAGTATAATTTACGTGTATACGAATCTCATACATAACAAATCCCAAAGTCGCATACCTATTTCAGTTATTATGGATTGGGTGATCCGCCGGGATTTCAAAACCCAATTGCAATAAAACGAATACATTGGAACGGAATAACATTTATACATCTGAATAACCTTTTGTGCGGATAAAATGTATTTTCAAATATGGCGAAAATCGCGAAAATTAAAGTTTCATACATTGTATTCGTGCGAAAAATATTTATATTGCTTATACTATTATTATTGCATAAGGGATATGTCCTATAAATAAATATTCAATGATGAAAATAATTGATTATACTACAAATTACATTTTTAGCTAGACATTTTTAAGCGGACCGAGACAGAAAAAATCATCAATCGACAGTCGGAGCGAAATTTACCCTAAAACTTTTAGATTCCGTCGGAGGAGGATTTCTTAAAAATAATGTCATTTTTTATTTGTGAGGGGAAAATAGGGAGATACCTGAAACCGACTATAAAAATAACGCACGCAGTGCAAATCGTAGGCATGAGCCTTGTTTTGACCCGAAATATTAGGTTGAGGCATAAATAATCTCCGATTCGGGTAGACAGTTTCTTTTGTTTGGATTTACTCGCTGTAAGTCACCCGACCAAGGGGATTTTTGTTTTCACTAGATAGATAAGTGGCCTGTCAGTCATTCGATAACTATTAGGTGTAGTGGGCGTTACACTAGTGAACCCTTAAAATGGAGAATCCAAAAGTGCATATTCACCAGACTCTATAACCAATATGCATGGTAAGAAATCTTTATTGTGTTTATGGTGGGATTGTCGAGGAATAATCCACCACGAGCTGATGAAGCACAACGAAATGATTACTGCCGATATATACGTTCAGCAGCTGCAAAAAGTTCATGAAAAACTACTGGAAAATCGTCCTGCACTCATCAATCGGAAAGGCGTAATGAATAATACACCATGAGCAGATGAAGTGGAACGAAACGATTACTGCCGATACATATGTTCAGCAACTGCAAAAAATTCATGAAACACTTCTGGAAAAGCGTCCTGCACTCGTCAATCGGAAAAGTGTTATCCTGTTACACGATAACACCAGACCACAAACGGCAAAAGTGCCTTAAGTAAAAATTCTGGAGCTCAACTGCTGTTTTGCCACATCCACCCTACTCCCCAGATCTTGCTCTTACGGACTACCATTATTTCTGTTCCTTACAGAAATTTTTAATGGAAACTTTCATTAATGATGAGCAAGTCGATCAGGCTCTCGATACTTTCCTTTAGTCCAAAACCACCAAATGTTATGAGGAGGGGATCGATAAGTTACCAATAAGATGGAAGAAGGTTGTATATAACAGTGGTGATTGGGTAATAAATTAATATAATTTTGTGAATTTTTTAAAGCAAAATAAAAGTATGATAAAAATTCGGAGGTTATTTATGACTCCATCTAATATACACCCAAGCCTCGTATAAGACGGCTTTATATAACACGGGATGATTAATTGTTTGGTTACATTTATCAGTTGATTATTGATAGTCAACAATCGATTTAAAACATCTTAATGTTGAAATATTATACTTGTATACTATTTTTACCACCAAACACCACGTCTATAATCCAGCCTTTGGACCTAGGAATAATTTTAACATTTAAAGCGTATTTAACAGTAACAAAATCTTGGAAAAAATATTCTATTCCAAATTATGTCAATATTGTTTCTGCATCTCTTAAAGAAATAAATCAATCGACTTTAAAGTCTTCCTGAAAAAAGCTGTCCCCTAAAGTAGTAGTAGTCCCTGCAGAAAGTGTTTTACCTCCGATAGAAGTTGAATACCAGAAGAAAAATAACATTTGTCGTGGTGTTAGTGGAGAAGGATTTAATGATATGGATATTCAAGATATCGAAGAAATATTGGAGGATCGCAAGATTTATACTCTAAAAGTACAATCGCTTACTACAGATTTTTAAAGGCTAAATCCAAAAATAATCCACAGTCCTATGATGATGAAAACTCACAACCGAACTCGAAAAAGAGTCAAACATATAGAATTGTAAGTGATAGCAATGATGAATGAACTATCTATTATATGTTATTGATGTTGTATTTTAATAAATACGTAAATGTATATTATTTCGATTATTTATTTAAAAAATAAATAATATTAACTAACTTCGATATTTTTTTGGAACGCAAGCCCTAATTTTGTATGAACTTCAAACCTCGTATAACACGGATTTTTATTACACGACGGTCTTTGTGGAACCATATGACCGTGTTATACGAGGCCTAGGTGTATATATAAAAAATTGCGATGTGTTAAAAATTTTCAGTCGAAAATTTTTCTCGTCAATATTTCGAATAAAGTTATATTTATATGTAAATCTAATATTCTCGATACGTCTTGAAAACCGCTTCGAGTTCATGGTCCATATAAAAATTCTTGACCCATTTCTAATACCCAGATGCTGTTAATAAATTTTACGACATTGGATCCGACTCCCGCGGGACATCTGACATTTTTCATGTGTTCGACGTAATGGATTTATGAGAAAACTTAAAGCCCTCCCGGACTTTTAATACAACAATAGTGGAAGTTTCATAGTTTATATCCTGATTATCAATAATCCGAGTCGACGTATTTAATGATCAATTGGATTTCTTTTCTTCTTGTATTAATGCGATTCAGCTGAAAATATTTCGTTTTATACGCTCGTATAAAGTGGGACGGAAAATAAATATATTTAATACAGCCATTTATACCCAATCATCCGTAGACGAAACAAAAGGGTTTAAATACCTCTTCTGTTTCAGCCTCGATCTCTATGGCAATTAAAAAGATACATTACCAGAGTAAAATTTAATACCGACATATTTTTTCGCGAAAACAACATTTTTTACAGCCTCCGCGATGAGATGGGTATGAAAAGCGAGGTTTTATGATTCAGTATGGGGTTTAATTAATTTTTATGTTGCGTATAAATAAATAATTCTTGAAAGAATATGTATTTAATAATATTATGAACATGTTCGCTGATCGTATTGAACCTCATAAATCATATGATTTTTTTTTTCATGAGAATATCCAATATGATGGATGTCTAGTTGGTTTTCAGAGCCGTGGTTTTCGGTTGTGATTTTCGATGGATTGCAATTTCCGCCGATTTTGACACCGACTCTAAATGAATCGCATGTATGAGCCCACTTCAAAACGCATGCATCAATGTCAAGCCATGTCAAACATTTTTTGACTGATTTTCGCCCAGTATGCAAATTTTTGAAAACATATTTAATACGATTTTGCGCGTAAAATATATTCCTGATATTCTCAATCACATATTGGTGGAAAAAATTCTATACAAAAATTGGGTCTCTCGCATTCATCATTTCGCACCGTTAAACATCAAATCTAGAGTTATGCTATTCGCGTATCGTTTCTGCAATATTTATTTTAACTGCTTACCTTATGGTCTCGAATAAGTTGCGACTACTAGAGTATTTTTTATCGAATATTTGTCATTCCGTGGAAAGTTTTGATCGGATATGTCAAACGGTATATTATAAGTGAAAGATAGCGGAAATAATATAGTGAAAAGGAACATAGTGCTTCGAAATGTCTTTTTTTACTGAAAATGTATTTAATCTTTCATATATAATAAAATAGGAAAATTCATTACATATATTTTTACTAAAAATATATAATTTTTATTTATTAAATCAATCTATTTATATAGAAAAAATATTAAATAGCTTCTGTGATGGATATTATCTTTAAGAGAGGGGGTACAGCAAACCTACCCCCTATAAAATAGGAAATTATCTTGTAATACTTATTTTTTTATCTCTGCGTAATAAGGCCTTGAATTACTCAGTATTTTTTTTAAATCCTCAGCTCAAATCTTCTTTGGTTCAACCAATTTAATTATTTAAGTATCTACTCTTCTTCCTACCACATATATAAAGAAATAAAACATTTATAGACACATGACAATAGTTTTTTTTTTCAATCAAATAAGACCATATAAACAGTTTTTATTTTTTAATCATAAATTTATCTCTAAATTTCTAATAATGTTTCAAAATTATTTTTTATTCACATTCTACTAAAACTAATTTAATTATTATATTTGAATAATAATAATATATTTCTAAGCCCTTTATGCTCAAAAGTAAAATAAAAAAATATTCATTATATGCTCAATATATTCAATTTTTAGTTTCTAACTGATCCATCTCTTATTTATATTAATAACTTTTTTTTATTTTTTTTACTATAAGTATAAATATTTTACAAAATTATTGACTTTTATTTTCAGATAATACTTTTGCATATTAGAAACACCAAAAGATAATCTCTCATTTATTGACAGTATACAAATACATAATATAAATTATATTTCTCTTATTTTTCTTGAATCGCTTCCCGTAGTCTTTCGATTCTTCTTTTTTTTTTTTTTT
>JAGXCT010033511.1:0-28947 GCA_022495035.1 Philopotamus ludificatus | reverse complement strand
TTTTACACTATTCTTTCCTGACGTTTTCCAAGGAAGTGTATTAAAATATATGTTTTTCAGATCAATTTTACAACTAATACAATAATATTTTATTATAAAACTACAAATTAAATTCAAAATAAATCTTGAAAACTATTTTATTCATATTCTGCGTGACAAAGGAAAATGTCACTGCTCACTTTAGAAGAGGTTCTTTATATTTTCGCGACCCTTTTATGTTGAGAGATGCATTTCTCTTCGAATCCAACACAAATAATACGCACACATACATACTTTATTACTTTTCTATATTTATTCAGAATTATTATCATAATATTTTTGTGGATTTAATTAAATGATGAATATTTAGAATAACAATACCCTGAGAACAGAAGGTAGAATTGAAATTAAATTCATCAACGTTCATAATATATGTACCGTCTCTCTGTCGAGAGGTGAGCCGTCAGAAATTTAATTTGGACTAAAACGGTTGCTTAAAAACCCCGCAGGGCCGGACTGGCGTTTGGTCATCTCATTTGTACTGCGCCCTAATGAATTTCGCGCGCAAATTGGATCATGGTCGCATTTGGCACTGGTCCGCGCCCTTTTATATAATTCACTCTTTTGTTGTATATTTTTTTTTTCGAGCGTCTGCAAAATATAAATTCGCGGACACCGAATCGGACAACTTTTTTTAATCACGCCGAGTGGTCACTAAAGAAACGTGTCGACTTTACGACATGACAATGCGGTAATTAATTATTATGACACCGAAATTATGAGACCGTAATGAATGAAAAATATTAAAATGAAATAATTACGGCAACAAAGCTTTAGGGTCACTTTTTTTATTTAATTACTCACAGCCATGAAATTTAATAAAATATTATTATTGAAAATAAAATCGATACGATTTGAATAACTAAATTAATTAAAATTTGAATATCTATGCGGATTTTTATATATTTTTTTAATAAAGCTCTCGTACAAAATTAATTTCATTTTTTATTGTCCACGTAAATCCCAAACGCGATGTACGAGTGTCGTATCAATCAAGCGACCCTGTTATTTATAAATTTAATCTGGATATATTGAAATAATACTGAATTCAGAAGAGAGCGGTAACGTAACAGATTCTAAAAAAAATCTCGGTATTTTTATTAAGGTCTACATTGTAAAATGGAAAAGTTTTCAGACATTATCTTCATAAATAAATAATTATAAATTAAATACACATTATCTTAATAGCGCAAAGTTTTAGAATATTATTATCATTAAGGAAAAAATATTTTATTACATTAAACTTTTGAATTTATAGGATGCATTAATTTAATTTATAGTATTTTAAAACTTTAATCAACAGTACCATCATCTTTATTCAAAATCTTGTCGAAAAAATCTTATAATAAAAAATGACGGAAATGAATGACTCCTCGTCGGGCAGAACTAAAATGAAAATGCTAAAATCAAATTTATTTCTTAATATATTTCGGATACGTTTTTCCACGAAATAGAAAATCACTCAAACTGATTTATTCGCAATTAACGCAAAAGCATTTTAATTATTTACGGAAGCTGACTCAAATAATTACAATCGACCCATGTCTTTTTTCGGGTTAGGGTTTTATTCTGGGACTGGTGTGGCTCCAGCTATCTCCAGGCCGTTAATCATCGAGGTTTTGCGCCTTTCATATGTAACTTTTATCTTTGGCTGGATCTTGAGGGAAAACAAACACGATGCCCGCAGTCCAGAGTGGCAAACTAATTAAACCTTCTAATTTAATCTCATCGCCGGGCAAACGTCGGCCGATAAATGGTCGGAATCTAATTCCCCATTCTGATATTTGCCCACCACCACAAATAATATCGGAACGTGTTTCAATCAGTCGTACTGTGAGAGTCAATAGACAGAGAGTTTTGATTTCTTGCCGATGTTCGAGTAATATCTCTCTCTTCTATGACAAGTAGAACCATTGCATTCAGAGTCAATAGTCTTGGTGATTGCTGCCTCATAACTAAGAGTCGTAACGCGTCTAAATCCATATATCGCTGCTTCCGTCATTTTCGTAACATATTTCCGAATTTAATTTCAGAATCGTTTAATCTCAAGCTATTAAAGTTACTTTTTAAAATATATCTGGATTGATTTTTGACAATATTTTATGGTATAATTTTTATTTAATAGTCATCCAAGATACGCAGTTTGGTAGAAAATACACGTATTTTTAAGTTTTTTCAAAAAATAAATATTAGTTCTTCTTCAAAGTAGAACAGATACATTTTACAATTCTGAAACGCATTATTCAATATTGTGCTAAGCTCCTTTAAGAATTTTATCTTTATCTGCTCAGTATTGAATAAACGTTGTTATATTTTTTATCTTGGGAAATAGAAGGAAGTCTAAAGGGTTAACTAAGGCTAATAAAGAGACCAATATCTATTTATTATATCCTACAAATAATTTTATAAACAGATAATTTAATCTAAGAACATGTATACTAACACAATAATTAAAATTAAAATAATTGGACTAAAACAACCAGCGAAATTTAAACATTCCGTATATTTTTTTTTATTATTTCGCTAGGTATTAAAGTGATTTTCTTAAAAAAAATCTTAAGCAAATAATTTATTAATAATTTATATACGAATACGAATTATAAGGAAGACAGTATTAAATGTGAAGATAGGAATAAAGTGTTATTAAAACTGACAATTTTTAATTTTATAATTTTAATAATTAACAAATCATTTAATTTTTTGACCCTAAAAATAAAATCCTACAATGAAATAAGCTTAAATAAATTATATTAAAGAACATGTAAGTAGTGGTTTATTTTTACTTGGAATTGTTAAAACCTCGCGGTTGAGCTCTCGCATCACGTACCGGATGTGAGCGAGAAAAATTATCCCGCCGGTATTGTCGCAATACCGAACAATAAAAGTCAATGATTATTTATAATATTTATTCGTTAGACTTTTTTAAGACGTAAGAGTTATTCGAAAAAAACAGAAACTTGGGGTACTCAATGTACCCCATCGGCACGTCTAGGTTTTAGGTCGTTCTGAAATCTTAATGAATTAGTGAAAAAAAAAACACTTAAAGGAAGTTATACTTTCGGGCGATTTTTAATATATTATTAATTATGTAAATGAATAAGAGCAGAGCAAAAAGGTTTAATATTTATATAAAAAAATCGTATAAAAAAATCATAATAAATAATTTACAAATTTAAGAGTCAAACTGTCAGTATTCCAAATCGTTAATAATTCATGTTATGTTTAATAGTTATGTTTAGAGACACGTATTTTAGCATCTATTTTTAAAAAAAAATAGCGTTTAAAATGACCAAATTTTAGCATCTATTTCGCGTTTATTTCTTAATTCCAAATTTGAAGTTAAAAAGTCTGAATTTATACATATTTTTTTAAACGATATACAATATATATTGATATAAAACATTTTTTTAAATTAAATAGAAATACAGAATACACCGATTAAAATTATATAATGATTAAAATTTATTAAGTTTATCATCAGGCATGTTTTATTGATGATTGTTTTAATCTAGTACAAATCGATCGTTAACTATTAAATTGTACGTACTAAAAACCGTTCTGCGTCAACACTATTTGCAGGACACCAAATTGATTGAAGGGCAGCATTGCCGAATTCTTCGTGTTTCATCTTTGTTGCAAGTAAAAGTTGAAGAGTATCAACTTTTACCCCACTTTTAATATTACATGATAAATTCTCTTAGGTAAATTTTTTAGGTTGTTAATGTTGTAAACAAAGGTAAGTTTCTTATTACCGATATCGTTTCATCAATTTGGAAATTACATCTACTTCCAGCTACATGCGGGTTGAACAGATGATTTAAAGTTTCTCTTTTAAATGTGACTCGAGTTTTAATAAACTTTTACGGGAAACCGACTTAAGAATATCTATTAATTCTAGTTTGGTGTGTTCGTCTGCTTCAAGAAGTAGCTTCTGGGTTTCCATAGACAAAATACCACCTATGTTATAACCGAGAGAATTTTTTATTCCCATAATAAATGGGAAAAGGGGTACGAAGATCTTTCTAATTTATCAATAAAATTAATAAATTTATCGCATATCTCCCTAACAAATTTACATTGAATTTTTAATGTATTTGTATCAGACTCATACAACTCTTTAATTCTTCCTTTTGCTACACTTTTTATATCACAAAACAAGTACCAACCTAAGTATGTGGCATCATAGACAATATACAGATTGAGTTTATATAGAGTTGACGGTAGAGGGAGGAATTTCTTTAGTCATTCTTCAAGAAAATCGATATATGGAAAATTTCGCATCTATTCGCAATTTCAAAATTTCGCAATTATATCGCATTTATCGCTTCTATCGCTTCTATGTCGCAGTTATCGCAAAATGCGATAATCACGTATTTCTAGTTATGTTCATATATTGAAAAAGAGACATTAGTAAAATGTTTTATACATACAAAACATACTAACAAAATATTTAAAGAACTCATTATGTATTTTTCAAAATTTACTTGTAAACAAAAGCTTTTCACTAAAAAAGATCTGAGTTTTTACCCAAATTGGCTATTCTCTCTAATATTATTTAATGTAAATACTTTATTTATTCATTTTTTGCTTTTTGATTAAATAGTTCATGCATTTTCTCATTTTATATTTATATTAATTAAATATTTTTCTTATCCTTTTTTATTATTAATTGTAATTTTTATTTTACTAATTTATTTTATTAGTTTTATAAATTAATCTAAAGCTGAAAATTTATCATATTAAAATTCTCCATTATGAAAGCTTATTCACTTTGCTCAGGTGACCATACTTGAAAAAATATGTAATATTACTCACTTTTTCACTTTATATTCAGCAAAGTCCGCACTTGAAAGAGTAATTGCCATGCAAAATTGTGTACAGCTCAAGAAAAAAAAAATCTGACCTCAAAAAAATTAATTGTGCCATATTATTTTGGACTTTACGCTCGAATTCTCATACTGCAGCTCGCCAAAAATATCTAAATCTAAAAATGACATTCTATTATTAATAATACGCATATATATAAATTTCGACACCGGTATCATCACGCATTTTGCAAATTTTATTTACGCGATAAGCTAAAAATTCACGTAGCGATCGTTACGCAAAACCCTAGATCAAAATAGACATTGGTTGTGGATATATTGGACTGCAGTGTTCTCACAATCTTAGTCGCAGGAGTGCCTTTCTAATCGTGGAGCCTCTCTTCCTTCGTTAAACCGTTCTTGTTAAAGCTCGATAACACCGAGCTACTTGTGCTAAAGTGGTGCTAAAGCTAGGTTCTCCTGTTTCACGGAAAACGTTACGGCCGTAGAGAATTTTATCGAAAACGGGTTTCGTATTTATTAAGTTTTCGTTATCGAATTAATTAACTTGAGTGAGTTGTTTAATATATATTCCTAAATAATATAATATTCGGGTTAACTAGATTGTTTATGCTGATAATAAAAATCGCTAAAACTACATATTTCACGGCCATCGGGATATAATCCATCATCACTCAATAGTTTTGATATTACAGGGTTTTTTTTTGATCTTTATAACCGACAACAGCATCAATTTTCTTTAAGATTTTTATGTTCGTACATAACATGGGTATTATCTTGATGTAGTAAATAATTTATTATACGTTTATGAGTCTCATCAACTCGCCCTGGAGTGGAAAGGGGGCCGAGATCCGTTTAGAACCGATTTAGAACCGCACTGACGGATTGATTTACGTTCTAATTTAGTCTGTTGGTTGGTATAGGTTAGGTTGTCTGTCAGGTGTGTGTCGATCGCCACCTGTTTGTGTTAGACAGGCCCAAAATAAAGTTGGGTCGTGACACGTTGCACAATTTAAATGCAGTCGGGATAGAAATAAAACTGGACTGATGCTATTTTAGTATCGACACTGTAAGTACTAAATCAAATTGAATAAGTACCATTGTGTTCATTCACAGGATGTTCTGGCGATGAAAATTAATTTAAAATTACACTAAATAAAAATTAAGAAAGAAATCAAATTTAAAAAATATTTGCTTTAATATATTTTTTTATTGCATTTTTTGTGAAGTGATCGAGAAAATGCTGCCAATTTTTCTGGGATGTTTTGAATAAGTTTAGAAAATATTATAAATAAAAAACAACAACCTATTCCCCGTTTTTCTCTTGCTGATAATCCTAAAGAATAGTTATGGCAATTTTTAAGCTACTTTCAAATTTTTCAATAAACCATCTTTAAAATGTCGATATTATAATATTTTTAATTTTTTTATTATCAAAAAATCAAATAAAAATAACAGTCAAATACGAGGTAAGAAAATGTTTAAAAAATCTATGAGGCCAATAAATATGTCCAGGGACATATTTATTGGCCTCATTAAATTTAAGAAACCTCACAAACTAGTCAAAATTGTTTTATATATTTAAATTGATCATAAATCAATTTACTAATTAAATAATAAAATTAAAGACGTGTTAGACTAAAATAATAAGCCAAATCAATTTAATTATTTTAAAATCCATTATTGTAATATATTAATAAATATATCTATATGATATTGAATATGGAATATACTAAAAAAATCCAAATATACATATGTTGAGCTTTGCGAATCAAAACAGCGTATCTGCAAATAAGGATCCATCTAATACGTATTTACATAATCGAACCTTTTTTCCGGACGCAACTTTTTGAATATTTTTCAATATTGCGTCCCTTGTGTCTTATTATATATTTTTTTCGAAATTCTCTTTACAATATTAATATATAATGATACAGCGTCCATTCGATTCTGCGATCCCCATATTATTCTCTCCTCCCTTTTTGTAAATAAACAGGGATTTTTGGCAGATTGTGCCCGAAATTAATATTCCTAGCGCAACTGCTGTTATGTCATGATTTCTAATAAAATAAAATCCGCGCTTACATTCTTTTCGTACGCAGTTTGCGTTTTTAATTAAATTTTTATAACCGTAATAATGTGACCATGACATTTTTGAAATGATAAAACGTCGGCTTGAAAATTCATAAAATTTAATATTAATACCAGTGTAATGAAACATCCTGTGTGTGGCGCGGATGCCAAAGACCGGAATAGTATCCGTCTCGAACGATATGCAGTGCACATGACATATTTATAATTAATAATTGCATTCAATATATCAAACGTCATGTGCGCTGAAACTCATTGTTCTCCTGAAATATGATGACCTAGTATTTTTTTCGCACTTTAGCACAAATAAAAACCATTTTAAAACGATTCGCATCGGTTGTGTGTTCGTGAGGAGTTTCAAAAATTTATAGTTGAAGTTCGCTTTGAAGTTGATGAATAAATTCTCCGGCTGTGGCTCAAGATGCACCGAAGAAGCATAAGAAACAGCATCAAAACGGCAATTTCCATAATACGGCAGGCAACTAGTAAGTTCTCTGTTATTTATGTATGTATGTACATGTCATTTATACATTTAAAATTGCAAAATAGATACGTAGTGCGCTCTTAAAGCGCAATATGCATCTGCATGCAATTTAAAAGAAACTCGGACAAACTTATTTGCATTCTTCTGAAAATATATTAAACTAGGACGGAAAAGCTGAGTGCATGGCTCCATTTTATTTATTAAATCCTTGTTAAAGTTTTGAATGCTTTTACATAATATTTATTAAAGGTGCTGAAAGTTAATCATTATTTTTATATGTCGTATTTCAGGTACTTTTTTTTCATCGACACGATAATGTGAAATTCATAAAATAATAATGTTATTAAGAATAAAATGTTTAAAAAAGCTAGGAAAAACATTGTGCTTTCATATATCCTACAAACTTTGTAGGTAACATGCATATTATTTCGATAATGCAAGTTAACCACGTCTGAGCTAAGTTAAAAGTAGGATAGGTGTCCGATGAAAACTATGTGTTTAGTGTATTTATTATAAAACAAATTATATAAATCTGAAATAATATTAAAATTAATCAGTGTCGTGGTTTGACACTGGCGAGAATATGAGTGTGAGAGACTCATTCCCTATGCTTCTTTAGAATCTTTATCGCATCTTTATATGGGTGAATGGCGCCTTGTAATATTTATGTTATGCTATCCATCCATCGCAGTCAAATAAATAAATAATGAAAGCGAGAAAACGATCAATGCAGGTTGTCTCTATTTATTAAGCAAAATAATTAATGATGCAAAATACGAAATCCGCCCGTTGCCATTCTCGTTGAATACTGAGGCTAATATATCAACCAGTGTCATGACTTGTAGGTAACATACATAATGTTATGATAACGTTAGTTAACTGCAACTGAGCTAAGTTAGTATTCGGAAACTATGATTTCAGGGAATTCTTTATAGCACTGACCAGGAGGTATGTAAGAGGAATATACCCATTACCACCGCATGTGTTATAATTAATAATATATTCATGTAGGTATTAATTAATTTAATGCCATGTATCCTTTGTTGAATAAATATTTATAAAATAAATAATATAAATTTCAATATCAGTGTTAGAGACTCATTCCCCTTGCATCTTTAGAATCTTTATCTAAGTGCCAAACCACGACACTATTCAATTTTAATATTATTTCAGTTTGATTGAAACTTATATTATTTGTTTAATAATTATTTATTCAACGGAGGATAAATGGCATTAAATCAATTAATTAATTAATTCCAACCCCCAAACTACCTACATAAATATTTTTTATAAAACTTGTGGAGGTAATGGGTTATTTCCGCTTACATCTTTAAAACCTGGCCAGTTTTATAAAGAATTCCCTGAATTCATACTTTTTGTCGGACACCCATCCGACTACATATTGTCGGACACCCATCCGACTACATACTTGGCCAAGTCCCTGTTAACTTGCATTATCTTAATAATATCCATGTTACCTACAAGCCATAACATTGGTCAATATGCAAATATATTAAAATAACACAGAATAATTATTCCAAATATCGATTTTCATTAATACCTATAACCAAATTATCGAACTCTATGCTTAGCACATTGTGTGTGATCTATGAATCTACATCTTAAAGATGGTTTGTACTTTTTGTGTCCTTGGAGATTATGTGTTGTTGACATACGTATCTTCACAAATTGAAGTTCGATATAACTTTTTCTAAAATTACTTATTGCATAGTTTTTTTAATTATTACATTTTTAAAGAACAATAATTACAAAAATATGGTTGATAATTTAGTATCAAATATTAAATGTGGGATAAAAGCAGATCCTCTTCAGCTATTACTAACCACAAAAATGAATCATTAGTATTTATTAATACTGCAATACAATTAATTTAGTATATATTTTAAAGCAAATTTAAACTTTTAACATCAAATATGTGACTAAGAAATAAATACTAACAGATGCTTCTTTTTTTTATTTTATTTGCTACAAAATGCGAAACTTAATCATCAAAACGCTTAAAAACACGTATCTGAACTTATGTTCATTTATAATAATGGTATCAAACTCTAAGTGTTATGAAATATGTGTATTAAAAATGTTAATACATACGCAGCCTGCGTCAAATAATTTCGCGAGTCTTTTTCATCCAAGTATTGAATATTATAATTTACAACCCACGTCAAGTATTTTCGCGAATTTTCTTGGAACAATTTTTCATATTTTTTTTATTTATTATTTTTTATTTTGCCAAAAACAACGCTTCTTTGCGTCGTAATTTTATCGATTTTTTATTTTTTAAGAATAGAAAGAAGTCACGGGGTTCTATGTTTAGCGAATACGGAGGTTAATCCATGCTAACGATGTGGTTTTGACCCATTTTTGTGCCAATTTTTTTAGTAAAAAATCTTCAAGCACGTAAAACCTTTTAGACAGCTAACAATAAAGTAATCATTGAATGCAGCTATCAATATTAAAACACGTTAGGATTGACTGTACAGTCACATGAAAAAATTGCGACAACCGAATCGTATACAATCGTCTCTCAATCAGTGTAATCAAGATGATATTGACACTGTTCTATTTGCCCATTACCCTGCTACCAATGACTAGTGCATCGAGTATAATTAATTCCGATAGTACTGATCGATATAAGTAAACTCTTCGTATCTAAGAGGACATCTCAGATTGCCTATCTACGCCATATATTATTTTGATTTTATTTTTTTCAGCAACAAATGACCTGCGGCGATCAATCTTACATCTATTGGATTGCAGTCGGGAAATAACCCATTTCGTTCACCCTTGCCCATCAGCAAAGCTAACAGTTCATCCTATTTGAAATCCTCTCATCCATCAATTCCAAAGGTGGATTTAAGAACTCAATCCTGGTTTCCAATATAAAAGTTTCGTGCAATTGCTTTAGGCAAAATCGGAATGGAGATAGCAATTTGAACTTTATCGTCGGGGCGGAAGGAGCCTCGGTTAAAAATCTTGATTGAGCGCCCTGTCAATCCGGAGGAAATATCAAATAATATTCCGGCTACATCTAAATATCTAAATCCCCTGATAAATCGCCGACGGTCTCTCATAATGGTCCACGGACCTTAACCATGCGAACGCTGAAAATCCTGGCCACTAATAAAGATTTCTTCGTCGGTCTTCGACCTCCTCCACCCACCGACCGCGCCCACCGGAGTAATGTTTATCAGATCCCGTAAGCTGTACAAAGGTCCGAACTTTTACTAACTACATAATTTCATTCATAAATATCCATGGCGTGCACAAGTTTCAGCATGTGAAAACTGTTTTTCACGAGTACGTCAACTCGAGCGTTATAAATAAAAGAAAAATCGGTCGTACCATATTTCTCGCTGCACTTTTCCACCTCAAATACTCTTAAATTACGAAGTAATGGATCCCTTGTTATAAACTTCTTTGTTCGTGCTTAAAGACGATTTCTTCTTATTTTGCTGACATCGATACGAGACAGTATTTCCTATTTAAACAAACTATCCGAAAGACGCTCCGTGTACACAGACCAACTCGACCCTTATAAAACACCGTCTTTCTTTATATCTTTACATCTTTATTCCATTTTCCAAGACGCAAAGCGCCAATTAATATCATTCTTGCACGCAGAGATCAGAAAATTAAACTAAAATCAACAGAGGCTAATTTCTTTGTTGACTTCATCAACTGGCGTGTCGGTGTAATGCTTCCGGCCTCGCATGTTCGCGTGCGAGACGCCCTCCGTATCATTATACCCCCACCATTAAAGCTAAAGTATTAATATACAATCTTAATAAAATTAAATATCTAAATGTTATCCATTTAAAAATCCATTAATACATTTAAAATACAAACTAATGTATTTTATTTCGCCATAATTACATATGAATTCTTCGGGACTTAAAATCCTTACTGATAATAAAGATTATTATTGCACTCTATAGTCCCGTATTTTACTGCACAACTATTTTTTTTTTTAACAAAAATATATGGAATCATTATTCAATGCTTATTAAACATTTTTATTTTAAATATATAAAAAAAAATTCAAGTCTCATAAAAAATTATCCAATTTCTAAATCGAATAAAATAATATATTCCTTTTTTTTAATATAATTTTATTATTTTATATTGAAGAATATATCTTCACCTGTGTGTATTCTAAATTTCACAAGTCTAGCTCAAATGGAAAAGAAGCTACAGATTTTTGGCAGTTTAATTCATGATCCGTCCCACAGTGCAGCGGCTCGAAAACAACCACGTCGTCCGTAGGGGTATCTCAGATACCCCAAGCATGAATTCGTCATTAATCTCATGACATTTTTTTTTATAAATGAAATATTCTAAGAATAAAATAGTTAATAATGATATGCGTCATAATTTGGTAGATATTTTGGGTTTTTTAACTAATCAATACGCGCCGCAGACTGGACTCTCGCAGCACGTGCCAGTCGTACGTTTCACTCGCACTCGGCACATCGTATCAGATGCGAGAAAGAAAAACAACGCTTGGATGACAACTGCTTTGAATTATTGTTTTTATTTTTTTTCTCCAATTGCAAACAATAAAGGACAATGTTTATTTATAATATTTATACTTTAGACTTTTTTTAAATAAATATAAAAAGTTTTTGAGATGTAGGATTTATATTAAATTATTTATCTAACAAACTTGGACTACTCAATATACTCTATCGGCACGTATTAATTTTAATAACCAAAATTATTGACTCTTATTTTCAGATAATACATTTGCATAATAAGGACAAAAAAATAATCTCCCATTTATTGACAGTAAAAAAATACATAATATTAATTATATTTTCCTTATTTTTCTTAAACCGCTTCCCATCTCTTCCGTAGTCTTTCGATTCTCCGTTTTAAGGAACTTTTTACAATTAAATATTTTATACTCTCTGCAAAACTATTTTCTAATAAATATTTTAATGAATATAAAATTTCTTTTGATGAGGTTCAAATATATCCAAATTTCTCTTAAACTGTTGACTTAATAAAATTTTTAAGCAAATTATTGGTACTAAACAATTGTATTATATATGTAAATATTTATTTAAACTAATAGACATTAGAGTTATACGCTATATTTTTATTCAATGTTCATCGCATGATTTTTTTATGTAAACTTTATTATGAAAAATTAATGCTATCCATCTTCTATAAACACTGTAACAATTATATTTAAATTAAAAACAATATATATGAGGATTAATATGCTATATGAATATAACAACAGATTTATACAGCAACAGATGATTATGCTGTAAGATATTCTAAACATTTACCGGCCATAATGTGTATGTAATTATGAGAAACGCAACAGCGAGAGCTGTATAATTAATGAGCAAAATCTAAATATTATCTTTAGTGTTTAATAGTTTTGACAGTCTTGTAGTGCGAAAAATATTCACAGATTATATATATAAAAGCATTATCATACACATAAGATTTAACGATATCAAAATCTGATTATCTCCATATTTTCAGATACAATTACATTCCGTTTCTGTATATATAGCGAGGATGGCCATTAAGGATTTATGTATCGCTTAATTTCCGCGTTATCATCGCGACTTATTTTTAATGTGGAGGCTTAAATGACAGCCGTTTTAGAAAGTTCTTATCTTTCGTTTCACATCTAAGAATTTTGCTCCTTTGGTGACAAAGGCTGTCACTCCCACCTACCCGTCCTCCTCCACTGCCCGACCTCTCCGTATTACGTTCCAGCGTCTTTCCAGTGCCCTCTGAAGCGTTTTAAACTTCTGGAAACTCAAAGCATTCACTTTGTGCGAGGACGAGATCCACTGTACCGCAAGAATTTTAATGCACACACGATATGATAAATATTACTAAAAATAATTTAGTAACATTTGAACGGTAGAATCTATTCTCATATTCATGGTTTTTCCCCAATCATCTTCGACACGACACGACAAATGCGCCCTCGACAAACGTAAACATCGTCATATTAGCTCCGAAAAAATAAACGTACATATTTAAATAAATAAATGTGAGAAAAAATATATATTGTTTATCATTTTTTCACTATTTACTTAATTTTACACAATTACTAAATAGAATTTTCGTAATTTATTATTTTTTGGGGCTAAGAAACAATTAAAAAATATAAAATCCTTCAAATAACTACAAAACTGCTGAAAACAGGAGCGTTTCCTCTGATAGAATTTCCAAAATTATTCAGCTTTATAATCGAAACGGTAGCAACCCCAGCGACATGGAGCAAACGTCTAGTTAAAATCCTCCTAAAAAAAAACAGACCGATCTCGCTGAAGTCACTTTTATATAAAATCTTATCTAAAGTCAAAGTGAACCGTCTCTCGCAAAGGCAGAGTAATTACAACGACCAGAAAAGGCCAGATTCTGAAGAGGCTTTAGTGCTATAAACCTTATTCATAATCTCAAACAAATTATAAAAAAAAAACAGATGAGTATAAAAAGCTTCAATGTAGACTAGGTATGAGCTTTGGGGGGAGCATTGAAATCCTAGCTGTGTGCGAATCTCTCCAAAGATACCAGATTGACTAAAGATCCATATAAATACTGTAGTACATATCCGCAACAATGACTGTCCGATTCAGCTGAAACGGGTCTAAGACAATGACATGTAATGTCCCCAAAACTATTCACCTGTACTGTGAAAGACATGTCCATACCTTTCCAAAGGACAATGCATCAATATAAGCGGAGAGTATATTGCAAATGACATGATTAATTATCATGATAAAAAAATAATATGGATAATACAATAACTAGATGATCACTATAGAAAAAATATAAGAATATGTTTACCTCGGCCAGATCATTCAGCTAAGGCAACCATACTTTAAAAAGGAGTATGAGAGAGGAACTCAACTGGGATGAGGAAGACGGGCGACGAAGCTACTAAGTCATGGACTGGAGGCCGCGAATAGATAACAAAATAAAGTGTCGTTCACCGATTAATAGTCGTTAACTAATGATCTTCTGAAAAAAATTACCCACATCAATAGTTTTTCCGAACATTCGTTATAAAATTCTGTAACTCACTACCTACAACGAAATGTTACCTCTGCGTTAGAAGTTGACCCAGAGTCACGGATCAACTTCTAACACTATATGGATCAGCTGATGACCATGACAAAAATGCTTTAAATACGGAATTACCTGGGAAACTTGACCGCTACCGAGTCTACCAACTACTCACTTTGAAAGTCTACTTAAAAATTAAAACAACCCCAGCAATGTAATACACCAATAAAAGATTGGGACGAGAATAGGAGAGTCTTTGGTGAACATCTGAAAACGGTCTGTAACCACTTCTGTGGTCAACCTCTTGGAAAAAAGTGGGTAATTGTTCTCGAAAGATCAAATTACGACACGTGTCACTCAACGCGCGCGATGCGTTCTGTAAACTGGTGGGGGAATGACCTGAGCTGGATTCGGGCAAATCACTATAAAAAGTTTCGTGGACGATGTGCCCGAATCCAGTTCGGGCAAATCATTGTGTCACCTACCCTAATTGTATTCGGGCAAATCACACAAGGGGTTAAACTAACCGATGTGACCACGTGAGATATTAAAGTTTCTTGAAGCAGTCTCTTACCAGACTAATTATTTCAAATTAAATCAATTAAAAATAAAATAAAAAAATAATCTAAATCCAAAACGGGATCCAGAAAAAGACTTAATTACTGGAAAACTGTTAAAGAAGCTACAGTAAAGCGCATACAGCTAATCACCTACATATTTAATACTGTACTCAGACTTGGATATTATCCGAAGCAGTGAAAAGTAACTTAGATAATTATCATTCATAAAATTGGCAAAGATCCCGAAAAGGCAAAGTCCTATAGACCGATACGCTTGATCCCAATAATGTCAAAAGTTTTTAAAAAACTGTTTTAAGTAGCTAAGCTATTCAACTTAGAATTGTTGATAAAATACACAACGACCTGGAAGAAAAAAGGTATTGCTCTCCAGTGATATAGCCCAGAGTCTTAAGGGAAGTTATGTAAAATATTTCTCGTAATTTTTTATATAATATTAAAAATATTCCAATATTTCAAATAGACATTTCTGCGTCAAGAAACTACCGCACTGTATCCGATTAAATCTGGAATACCACAGGGATGTTCAATTGGTTCAACCCTGTATTTACTATACATATTAATATATATACCTGAGAATATGAATTATACAAATAAGATTTAAAAATCATATAATAAATAAGAGAAAGCAATTAGAGATAAAATTCCTCATAGAACCACACTCGGTATTATCACTAAACTGTTTATCTATAAATTCCATAAATTAGATTACGTTCGATCTGAACAAATGATATTCAATTATAAGGCACAGCAAAATCTAAAGACAGAAAGAATCATCTGGTAAAAAACAAACTGGAATCACAGATGACAGAAGATACTTCAAATACAAAGAGGCGTCTAAAACGAGTAGAACTATCCATTTTTAAAAGAGCTTGATATGGTATTCATCTTAAAGATGATCTTCTAGTGATTAGTCTAGATATAAGCAACAAAATGTAATAATTTACAGACTGTGCTATTTAATTATTAATAAATAAAATATGGATCAGCGGATTTCGTATTTTGCATCATGAATTATTTTGCTTAATAAATAGAGGCAATCTACATTGATCGTTTTCTCGCTTTCATTATTTATTTATTTGACTGCGATGGATGGATAGCATAACATAAATATTACAAAGCGCCATTTACACATATAAAGATGCGATAAAGATTCTAAAGAAGCATGGGGAATGAGTCTCTCACACTCATATTCTCGCCAGTGTCAAACCACGACACTGATTAATTTTAATATTATTTCAGATTTATATAATTTGTTTATTAATTATTTCGTCGTTTTTGTCGGACACCTATTCGACTACTGACTTAGCTCAGTCGCGATTAACTTACATTATCGAAATAATATGCATGTTACCTACAAGCCATAACACTGGTTATATATTTTCGAATGGCATAAAAGTCGATTAATCGAAATTCCTCCATATATAATAAAATGTGTTTTTCTTTATTGTGAAAGATATTAAATTGCGTATAATGCAATAAAGGAAACAGCAAATGAGAACATTTGTAAAAATCTTCGGAGATATGAAAAAAGGGGGGAAAGTTTCGCATTGAACGTCAGTTTCAGGCGCCGGCCTAAATTACTCATATTCCATTCACCGTTTTTTCGCTCTCAGGCGAGCTTATCGTCCTGTCTGTTTTAAATTACTTTCGCAAAGTATGTGTTTCTCTTTTTTATCATCTGCTTCTACTTCTCCTTGTTCTCATCCCTGATACTTCAGCGTGTGATTGCTCAACGCACGCGCCACATACGGAGCGCCACTAACCTTTTGTTGAATTACCTCCGTAATACTCTCCGTCTGATTTCATACACTCCCTCTGACGTGGCGAAAATAAATTTTAGCAGCACTTCAAGAATGTTATACATGTTTGTATCATTCGAGTGTATTTATTAATCTTGGAAATATGGAAAATTCGCTTTATTTCCATAAAGGGGGAGGATACAATTCAAGGCATTACGCGAGATGTACGAACAAATATCTTATATTTAATTTTGAATATAGAATATTTATACAGCGTGTATACAAAATAATATGCAGAGTTAAATAATTTTGAAATTCAATACATTTTACTCCTTTTTAACGTTGAAACGATAATTATAATCAGCGAATATAGCATAAAAAATGTTATATTCATATAATTCGGTGATAAAAGTGTTGCTGCATTTTCCGGAGCTTTATCAGGGGAAGATCCTAACATTTCTTCCGTCTATAGAATACGAATTTCCATTTCCTAAGGCTGTGTAATGTCGTCGCTGGCCGCGGAACTCCCACCGTGCACCGTCGACAAGTTCCATTTTCTCTACCGTACATCGGCGTATTTTTCCCGTTTATTTTTTTTTTACTTCCTCTTTAACTTTTTAAGTCGAGTGAAGCCATTAGGAGGGCTTCCAGCTCTTGAAAGGATAAGACGGTGTATACTTATAATATAGCTGTGCATATATCGCGGAATATTAAGTTTTTACCCGAGCCTGATAAATGTTCATTTTTAAATTGGCCATTAACGTGTCTAAACCAATTCTCAGGATGAAAAAGCGGAAAATCTGGCATCAGAACAGCAATTAAATTAAGTGGTTTCATTAGTTGTGGAACGTTGATAAGCATAAATGTTTTAATTTGTTTCTCGGTCGTAAAACCCCGGAATCGATCAGACAAAATTATAGTTGAAAGCACTCCGTGTATCTGGATTTATCAACCACGCGGATGCCCTCGTAAGCCAGCTACAATAACAGTCTAGCGACAAAAGATGGAGCCCCTGCTGCAGCTTCAGCACCGTAAATCCGATAGCTTGTTACGAAAGGATTTTAATCTCACCTATGTCGGCTTTATTCACATGAAAATCTGAGGAAAAATAAATTTGTATATATGTATTAATATATATGTGTTTATATATTACGCCGCGCAGTGTAGCGTAAGAGCGCTGTCTGGTCGTCAGCACTACCAGCGTCGTATATTAAATGGATGCGGAATGGCAACAGGGTGGGGAGGTCTCGTCGCTAAGCGCTGTGTTACGCTGCGACTGAGCAGTCCCGTGCCGTCCATATTGAGTCAATTTTTAATCTTTCGCAGCACCCCTAAATATTTTACCCACGAGCCACTACTGTTTATATCAATATATGCGTTTATAATTATTTTTTATTGGAATAAACTTTAATTTATAAACTCAACTTGATGTAATAATGTTTGGTTATCGATTTACAACTTGCGACTAAAGAAAAACACATACTTTTGAATGGATTTATTTTATTCATCTTCTTGAAATGCTTGGAGATCTTTGATAGACCTTCGGACGACGCGGTTGTTTTCGAGCCGCCGCACAGTGAGACGGATCATGAATTAAACTGCCAAAAATCAGTAACTTCTTTTCCATTTGAGCTAGACTTATGAAATTTAGAATACATATAGGTGAAAATATTCATTCATATCAAATAATAAAATTTAAAAATATATATTTTTAAATAATATTTAAAAATAACAACTATGAAAATTTTACAATTATACCATATTATTTTGGATAATTTTGTACATTAAATTACCAGCTAATCACCATTATGTAACAACTAAAAAACAATATTTTTATAAATAAAAGGCAGGATTTTTTTATTTCCGTTATTACTGCATATATTTTCTCTGTATTGACCAAATTAATTTTATCCGGACGAACCATGCTAATACAGTAAACCCCCCTATAACGTCGGGATAGGTTCCACGTAATAGGGACGTTATAGGGTTAAGGTTTCTTCTAATTTAATTCTTAAGATTTGGAAAGGAAATCAGTAATAAACACATTCTATTTTTTTTTTTCTTTTCAAGATTTTACGTGTTTACTAGCGCAATGACTAAGCTCTGCAAAGGATGAGCGATATCCTCTCGTATTTTGGCTGACGTAATCTTACTCTTCGCAACTTGCTGCGGTAGGCAGATCAACGCGGGATACTTTTATTAGTTAAATTTTATAAATGCGCTAGCATATGATGAATAAAATGTAATAAAACGGCCCCGGGAATATGTTTTATTCCAAATTGAGTATAGAATTAAACATCAAAGAAATCGACGCATATGGAAATAATTTTATTGTAGGAGACCTTATTGTGAAATTAGATCATATCATTAATAAGATTAAGAGGTATGCACGTATATTACATAATCAAATAGTTAAAAAAAACGTGAGGACGTTATAGAGGGGTTTACTGTATAGGTTATTTGTCTTCTCTTTCTGACATGTGCCGTCTCATTCACCCTCCGCGATCGATCGCAACGATCCTCCACCACACATGCTCTCCTAATACTTTGCATCGATTTTGTCGAATAACTGGCAATGATTGTAAAATACGAATCCATTGACACGCGAACAATTAAAATTGTATTTATAAAATATATTATTATTTTTATGAATAGCTCTCCATTTTTAATGTGCTTTCAGAATTGCAAAAAAATAATTGAGAACCAATTGATCTTTGTCGTGCGTGACGAATTACCCAACGCATCTTACTAATAGCATATTACATGTATAGGCTACCGTCTTCTTCGACATGTGCTGTCTCATTCACCTCCTCCTCCTCCAAGTGACTGATCGCACGATCCTCCATCATAAATGCTCTCCTAATACTTTGCATCGATTTTGTCGAATAATCACACGATTGTAGCCAATAAAACTAATTGACACGCTAGAACAATTAAAATTGTATTTATAAAATATATTATTATTTTTATGAATATATTCTCAATATTTTTAATGTGCTTCAATTGGTAAAAAATAATTGAGAACCACTGATCTTTGTCGTGTGTGACGATTACCCAATGCATTCATTAATAATATATTATATGTACATATTAAAAAATCCAGTCAAAGTGAAAATTTTGGCTAATCAAATATATTCGCAAGTTTTTTTTAAAAATATAAAATATATTAAATTGATTGCAAATTTCTTAGATATTTTAAAAAATGATACACTTTAATATATTATATATAACGTTAATTCAAGATCTATCCCATAGCACTATGGGATAGATCTTGAATTGTGTTTTTATTGTTTTTACCTATACATATATAACTACTTAAAGGTGTATTAAAAACGTTTTTTTCAATGTTATACAAATCCTAAACGACCATAAGAATAATTGCTCCGGTACCATGATTTAATCCTCGTACTTTTAAAAGCTTTAACACATCAAAACCGTAATCCTTTGCTACATTTACAGCACAATCAACGAAAATCCCCGGCACGGATTAATTCAACAAAAAAAACAGGGCATAATAACTGTTAAAAAAAATATTTTTTGTTTTGCAACTGTTTAAGATATAATCTCTAACAACATTTCCTTAACCCCAGCGTGCATAAATCAAATAAGTGTCAATTCCGATGTCAACTTTGGCGATAAAAGTTATTCTGGTCAGAACAAAAAAAAAGTATTATATTCTCCAACCGATTTAGAGCCTGATGGATGAGAAGAGGTCTTGTTGATTGAGATGGCCTCTCCTTACCTATATAATCTGAGCTTTGCGGAAGATTTATATAGCCCCTTTGTCAGTTATAGGTTGCAGAATATTCATCATATTCAACGTGTTTGAGCACCCCGAGCCCAGACATCGGTTATCCTTTCTCCCATGCAATATTGATCATTTTGCGGAGCAAATCGGATGCAAAGCTCCCCTTCCCGGAGCCGAGCCGAGCTCAGACTAAATTTGTACCTTCCTCCTGTATACACCGGGCTGATGCAAATACTTTTTTTCTTATTTTTCAGACTCTGAAGTAGAAGATTTGGGCGAGCCACACACGAGATACAAGCCTGATTCAATAGGAGCGCTTTGCCGAGCCACCAGATTTACTGAGGCCGAGATCAAACGGATCTACAGGGGTTTTAAGGCGGAATGTCCGACAGGAGTAGTAAAAGAAGATACGTTCAAGCTGATCTACGCGCAGTTTTTTCCGCAAGGAGGTTTGTATTCAATTGTATGCATCTTGATACTAGCAAATCCTGAAAATAATATGATACGATTTCATAAAGCTTTGTCTAAAGTTCTTTTGATTTTTCTTATTTTTCCCATGTATTGTTTTTATTTAAATTTATATCTTCACGATAATCAGTTAAGTAATCATGTCTGAGCAATGTTTAACTATTCTTTTAAAAAAATTCAATTACGAAAACATTTTTTTCTTGGATTATGCTCCATATATAATATTTATAAGCTAAAAATGAATAATCAGATGGACTTTAAATAGTGATAGAATCCCTGAAAGAATATAAAACCCATTTTATTCGATTTGCCAATGAGCTTTATATGTAACTATTTTAGAGCATAGATATATTAGGGGTACCGATAAGTAATGAGGTTTTTTTCATTGATATTCAAAACAATTTTTCTTATACTTTATTTAACTTTTCTTATATAAAATAGTTCCCCATATTATGTATAACCTTCTGCCACCTTTCTTTCAAATCATCCATGTCCTTCTTGTAAAACTCTGCTGGTTTTGACTGAAAATAGTATGAGAGGGCTGTATTCACCTCTTCTAAGGAATTGAAATTTTGATCTCTTCGAAAATGTTCCATATAACGAAATAAGTGAAAATCAGATAGTGCGAGATCCGGCAAATATGGAGGATGCAACAGAGTGACCCATCCAAGTTCCTGAATCTTTTCACACGTCAATTTCGCAACATGAGGTCGCGCGTGAATGCGTGTGGGACCCAAACACATTCTTTTTTAATCTGTCCAACTTTTTTAGGGTCCTCTGAGCACTGGACCAGGTTGTACCGACCTTTTCCGATAATTTTTCAATGGTCAGCATCACAAACACAAATCACCAGATTTAAATTTTTTGAACCATCGTTGTCATTTCCTGACATCCAATATGTCACCATAAATCTCCTTCGTAACCTCTGTCGCTTTCTTTTTCAAATGATATTGAAAAAGTATACAGCTCCGCAGATCTCATACCGACGGACACGTCTCTCTTATTGTCGGGAGAATAAAGACACCGTTTTTTTTGTCTAAAGGCCACGAGCAGGTAGCCGCTACACAAGAGAAACTTATAACACGTCTTACTGCCTAACAGACTGAAGGAGACTATTTCAAAGATGGCGCATCGAAAAAACGACATTACTTATGGGTACCCCTAATATAAGCTTTTGCAACAACTTTTAAAAACTAAAAATGACTAAACCAGGAATTTAAAAACGCCAATATTAATTTGTTAATATTATCCTGATTGAAATTTCTATTATCCTGCTTAAAAAATGAACGATTACCTTTTGATTTCTTTAATATTTTCCAAAATAAAATGTTATCAGTACATAAAACGTAATTTTCTGACCTCTCTGGAATCATAACCCTTATTCATAATAATATGAAATGACTTTCTACCCCAAACGCATTTATTTTAATAGGATAAAGCTTTGGGAGAATTTTCTATCATTTATTTTTCAAAACTTTAATTAAATTAATCTACAGATTGAATTATCATACATTTTTTCATTGCGTTGTTTATAAGCATGTTTTTCAGCCGAACTTAAGATAAGTAAGTATTTACTTTTAAGTTTGTAGTTTACATATTAATAAGGCTTTTAAAATGAGATTACATCGACGTAATCTTGTCAACAAACGTTTCAAACGAAATTAAACACGTTAACGTGTATGTTAATTTTTAATGGAACTTGTTCCCGAGCTCCCAATATCAAATTAGAGTGATTTCATTAATTCAATTACATCGCACCATTCCTTCCTGCAATTAACGAATCCCTTCTTTCCATCCCGTGACCTAATTGCGTCCGCTCGGATGGAAAATTAAAAACTTTCCGCGTAAAATAAATTCAATGGCCGTTTTTGCGACCCGGATAACTGCCGCGAAGTGATGAAGCCGGGGGGAAAACCGACGCTGGACGAAGACGCGTCGGCGAGGTAAGTAATTTTCAATTTTTCTTAATAATTTACACGCGTCCATATATATTCATTTGCTTTTCCCATACGAAAAAAAAAATACAAGGTGGTAATGTCCCTAATTCGAAAACTTGATCCCTTGTTCTTGGCGGTGGCGAAAGTTGCGGAGGTCAGCCGTTAAAAATTCAGACCTTATCACGTGGTCGTCTCTACGTTAAGGCCGTTAAACTTTAACGAGTTCTTTGCACGTACACGTGAATATTTTTCTCCACCGTCCACGTGCAGACATTGTGTGTACACAAGGACGGAAGTCCCCTGGGAGACAATAATTAATTTTGTACATAAAATAATTCCATGTTATTTCAAAACTAGGTTAAAAAAAATTAGGAAAATCTCTAATATTATATTAATAGATTTTTTAGAATGCTGTTGAACAATTAATTTTGATAAACATAACATGGATTCTGTGATTCTCGGAATATTTTACCAGAAAATCTATGAACACTGATTCCTGGAAAAAATAAAATAATAGCTGAAACGATCCAAATTTGCGATAGTTCTTGGAATTCAAGTGCAAAACTGCATAATTTTTTTTAACACAATGCAGTCAATTTTATTTGTTTTTATAATGTGTTGAGATATTATTTACAACGTAAACGTTAAAATATTCTATAACGCTCCCTGCTATAGAGCGGCGTGTGCGACAGTTTTAGTTCAATTTTTCCCCTCTTGGCGCCTCTCAGCGCACGTAATCTTCAGACGCCTGTGTGCGCCGCACAATACAATAAAAACCTAATCCTATATTTTGTATGGATGCCTAGTCTTCTATATGGCAGGTATCTATAGCGTGGTCCCTAACTCGGCGCTCTAGGAGGGTTGACTGTACAGTTATTATTTATTATTTTTAAAACTAGCTCGTGGGTCAAGTTAGTGACGTCACTTGGAAAATGGAGGTTTATGGGATTTTTATTTCCGAACCTTAAATATTATAATACCATTTATACGATTGATACATTTATAAAGATTTATAACAAAGGGTTTTATTTCTTTTAATATATTTTCAAAATTGAATAACTTTTTTTAGAAAAATTAGCAAAATAGTTATTCAATGATTTTTTGGATTTGGTCGATTTTTTGGATTTTCCCATTAATCAATATGACGCATAAACGACACGCACACCCGGCGATGTCACCCCAGCAAACTGAGGACACACCATCGGTAGACCGACCGCCAAATTCTCGCGACACGTGTCACTAGTATACGTTTAGCACATGGTACCGAATGCGAGCGAGAAAAAACTCTATGATTGTCTATAATATTTATTTTTTAGACTTTTTTAGACAAATACAAAAAGTTTGTGATTGGTAGGATTTATATTAAAAAAGTTATTCAAGAAATATCAAAAACTTGGGATCCCAAATAGACCCCATCGGCACGGCTAGATTAAAAAAATCGACAATGTTTTAGCCTAGTTTTTTATCTCCGATTACATTAAAAATTCAGCATGTCACTGTATCCAGCAGAGGACATTGTAACTAAGCATATCGGTTTACTATCCAGCACTGTGCACTTGAACAAACTGCATTCCGGGTCATAAAATGTGCACCTTTGTGGCGCTTTATCAAATATCAGCTGTAAAAGTCGCTGCACTGCACATTTAACTATTTCTGTTTGAATGCATAATCCTTATTTTCTGTTTTTACGACTCGGTATCTTATCCCGCTTCAGCTCTTTGTTCTGTTAAAAAGTATTTTTGCAACGCAAAACTACGAACAATGCAACATCATTGTGTTTTGTGGACGTATCTTGGCGAAGACCTGCATATCTTAGATCAGTGGTAGCTCGCGAGCGGCATTTCGGTAGCTCGCGTAGGATATTTTATCTTATTTATAAATTTGTAAATACAGAACTACGTCATACACTTTGTCTCTCTTCAGCTCATTTGTATCACTGCTTAAATGGGAATGACAGTCAGCAATAGATATAACACCACATGGTCTTACTTTTGTGTGTGCACAAGAAGAATATAAGAATCCCTATGCACCACTGGCGCCCATCACTTTAACCGATTCGTCACGGCGACTCGAAACCAACGGCGTCGCCCGATGGGGTCTGATTACTATGTAAAATGTACTCCAAGCATTTCTTCCTCTTCTGAATTCTTCAATATCTTCAAATAAAATGCTAAAAAATGGATTATTCTAAGAATAAAAATAGTTATTCATAATATGCTTCATAATTTGGTCGGTATTTTGGATCTTATTAGTCATCAATATGACGCGTAAGTGACGCGCGAACTCGTCGCTCGTGTTACTAGTACGGTTTCACTCGCAAATGCACATTGTACCGGATGCGAGCTACAAAAAACATCGCGCACATGGCAACAACAGCGAATATTGTTATTTTTATTTATTTTTATCGCTCGACAATGCTTATTTGTAATACAGTAATCCCCCCGATAACCCCGATATCGGGATAATGAAGCACATACCTAATTTAGGGTTACGGGTATTTCACAAAAAAATAAAAATGTGCCAAAACTAAGAACAAAGTAAAAAGAAATTATGAATCTTAGCGTTCGCTCTCTAATAATGCGCTCGCCTTATTAGAAGGAATGCCGCGTTTTTTTTTAAATTCGCGTTATCGGAAGACGCATTATTGTGGGGATCACTGTGTTTATTTTTTAGACTTTTTTAGACAAATACAAAAAAAGTTTGTGACATGTGGGATTTATATTAAAAGAGATATCCGAGAAAAATCAAAAAAACTTTGGGTCCCAAATAGACTCCATCGGCACGGCTTGGTTAAATAATGCTCCACTAATATTGGATTATATTCACTCAACAGTTCAACTAATCCAAGAAAATTACCATTAAGTGTACGAAAAATGAGAAAAAAAATCAAAAACTTGGGGTCCAAAATATTGGCAAGGTTAGGTTAACACTTTAAGAGCCGCAAGGTTTTACATTAAATCTAGCTTTGGGTCCGCATGGTTTCATGTAATGATAATCCAAGCTAACATGCACGTGTATCCATCTGTGGTCAAATAGTAGAATTACATTGTGCATCGCTTACAGAAAAAAAATGCCAAGGGAGGGTATGGCTCTCAAGCCAAAAGGCGTGAACGGCTCATAACGATTGGCTACAAAATTACGCCTTTTGGCGTGAACGGCTCATAAAATGTTAAGCTAGCATGTATTTTTTTGTCGAAAATCAATTTATTTCGCCGCGCGGCTCCTTTTCTTGTTTTGTTTATAGTTTTATAATAATAAATATTAAAACTTGTAAAACTATGCTTTTTCACAAGTTTTGTTTATTAATAAAGCTTTCATAATTTGGTTACAATTAATGGTTTTATTTTATTAACTAGATGCATTTTATGTATTCTTTGATCTCTAATATAGACTAAAAAATCCTATTGGTGGTCTGAGTATTTAAAATTATGAATTTAGTGGTCCACGAGGTGCACTGCAAAGTTTGTGCGACGGCAGGTTTATATTGTTATTAATATTTTTTATTTGAAAAATAAATTTTGATATAAAAAAAGTATTAAAATTTCTAAAAAAAAGGGGGGGTGGGGAAATAGGGATATGTATTAGTAGCTCAGCTGACAATTTCCATTTCCGAAAGTAGCTCACATCCTTATTGAGTTTGGCGACCACTGTCTTAGATCCAGGAGATTATAACGAAATTTAATCAGTGACAAATACAATGTCCTTAATGAAAGGAATATTGTGTTGCGTTGTTAGTGCGAGTTTTAGACAGTGCGAATATGATAAGCACACATTTAGGTAGGCAAGAGAATGGCCCATAATGTTTGATACAAGTATACCATTAAGGAGAAAATAAGTTGCGGACCCGGAGAAAGCTCCCGTGGCAAGTTAACGAGGCTTCTCCTTGTTTCTCCTTTATTAGTCTCTGCGCTGATGGGATTAAGAGAGAACTGCCTTATTTCCTTTTTTCATTTATTTTTATACTTACAAAAATCATTATAAACGTATGTACGAGGTTTAATAATAAAAAAAGTAAGCGAATTTTTCGTTTCTCTCAAAAAATCCTGATTTATTTATGAAAATTAGCTTTGTCCACTTTAAAGTAATCCCACTTGTGCCTGTGCTTTTTTCATTCTACGAAACACCTCTGAAATGCAATTGTTGACATAACGTTAAGGTCCTTTAATTATCCTGTTAGTATCTCCTCAATTTTTGTAAAGCGTCATTTCATATTATTTCTTTCATCTTCGAGAATACTGAGGCTAAAGTATCAACCAGTGTCATGGCTTGTAGGTAACATACATAATGTTACAATAACGTTAGTTAACGGCAACTAAGCTAAGTTAGTATTTGGATAGGTTAATCCTCCGACGAAAACAATGAATTCAGGGAGTTCTTTATAACACTCGCTAGTAGGTATGTAAGCGGAAGAGACTCATGTTTATAAATTTATGTAGGTAGTTGGCGAGTTGTAATTAATCATTTTATTGCTAATTATTAATTGTAAACAAATAATATAATTACAAACCAAGTGAAATAATATGAATATTAATTATATTAATCATTGTCATGACATGTAGGTAACATACATATATCAGTTTGATCATTTAAGCTAGCCACGGCTGAGCTAAGATTAATCTATGAATTCTGGGGATTCTTTATGACGCTTGGAGTAATGTATGTATGAGATACTCAGTCCTCTTGAATCTTTATATGAGTGAGTGGCTAATAATCTTAAGAAACGTTGGTAACAAGTGTAGCAATACAACAAAAAAGGGAATAATTATATTTATACTTTCTTCTACTTCTATTCCTTCAGTTTTCTAATTGTTCTAGACCAGTGGCTCTTAATCTTGTTGGAGGTACTGAACCCCACCAGTTTCATATGCGCGTTCACCGAACCCTTATACCATACGTCGTATAGTTTTTCATAATATCGTACAATAAGTCGGGTGTGTGTTTTGACCTCCACCGAACCTGGGAGACTGACTCATCGAACCCCTGGGGTTCGATCGAACCCAGGTTAAGAACCACTGTTCTAGACACTTTGAATCAGGATTATTCATTTGCCTCCTCCATAGCATTCTATTACCTACTGTACAATTAAAAAAACGTATACTTTTCATTAGACCATATATTTAATCAGTAGCACCCCGATTTATCGTTCTAAAATTTACAATTTTATAAGAACGATGATATATAATCCATTATTCATCGTTCCTCGATCCTTCGTTTCCATCGATCAATCTCTATAAATGTATGGTTCTGTAACAGTTCTGATGTTGGCGAAGAGAGTCTTCAAGGACGTAAATTGGATGAGTAGGTCCGTTGACTTAGCGCGTACAGAAGTAATCCCGCTGTCTGCAATAAAGGATGAAGCTGATTCTTCATCTTGGAAGTGTGTGCTGTAAGGGCACTAAGATAGATTCTATCCCCAAAGGATTTGCCCACCATCTTACCTTTTGGACAAAATTAATATTTCCAGAATATTTATTGGAACTTAAATAATGCAAGGCATCAGGTCCCTGGGCATACACCCTTGATTTTTCTATCATCGAGAGGCTAATGAAAATTAAAAAGGTTAGTCCGCGTAGAATACACATTATAGGGGTTAGTGTACATATGTTGATGAGGGGCCTCAAAATTGAAAAGTGCCTGGGCCTCTCGCGTGCTGAATGCACCAATGATTAATATGTAATTCGTTATTTACTTTATTTGCCTGGGATTTTAAAAAATGAGCTAGTGTGCCCCTCAGGTACTTGCCAGGGTCTTCATATCCGTAAAAACTCCATTAACGCATTCCACAAGCAATAACGAATTCTAGAGATATTTTGTACCCAGGATGAAGCAATGTCAGACCGGTCCGACACATTTCCATCCCTTGCCATCCACCCACACCGCATATACCAGCTTGGAGCTGATTCAAACGGTGCAACCGAAACAGTTTTTTTCTTGAAACGCGTGATGTTAAAATATAATGCTAGATTTTTTTAAGA
>JAGXCT010033510.1:0-31908 GCA_022495035.1 Philopotamus ludificatus | reverse complement strand
TTACGATAGTTCCATTGAAAAATTTATGTCACAAAAACGAAGAATAGAATTAATAGATGAATAATAATAAAATTCATTCAACAAAAAACTGTATTTTTTTTTCACATTCAGCACACCCAACATCAACACCACCGTACGCCATTCACCCAATATACCCCATCGGCATGACTAGGTTAAGATTGATAATTTAACATGTCTTTTAAATAAATAATAAATAAAGGTTAATGTCATTTATGATATCATATAAATCAGGACATACTTCAAGATTCGACAATGACGTATAAAAATCCTTGATTAAATTAGAATTAATAGAATTATCCCAAAAATATATATTTAGAAGATAAACATGGAGAATTTACCATGAAGCGGGATCTAAGATCTATTTTTATTCCATATAGTAAGTAATAAAACCACTCTGTTTTTTGGTTGATTAAACGTTATGGTATTTGCAGTGTCCATAACTCAAAATCATTATATGGATACAGCACTCCTCTCTCGGTCCCAGAATGATAGATGAGCGTAAGAAAAAACTGACGGATATTTATTAGCGAACATCCTTGCAAATCGTTGCCGATACGATTTTCGTTGTTTCGCGAAAACTGGAAATTGCCGAGCTAAAAAATAAAAAAAAAAGTTGTGTGGTGACAGCCTCTTGGCGGAATACGAGAGTGGGGCACGTCGCCAGTGGTCGTCAAGCGGGGGTGCGCGTGCCGGATTAACACGCTCAGCACGTGTGCCGATGAACCGACGCGTGATGAAATCAAAGCCAACCTAATTTATGTCACATTATTTTGAGTCATGGTGTAGGCGAAAAAAATATGCTAAATTGACTTATCCGCTTTCCGCCGTGTGAGCATACATTATTTTATTTTTTTTTGCAATACCGCTCGCGGATATTATGGAGAAGAGCGATTTTGAATACACATGCAATTTGTTTCAGTTTCATTATTCGGTTCACGCTTTTAGCGTTACGCTGAAAGCTTTTTTTCGCGTATTGAAAATAAGGTATTTATATGTTTGATGTAAGGCGTGCGAAAATATTAATATTTGGAAAACAGAATTTGGGAGCCGTGCGAATATTTAATATTTGCACAGAGAGAAAAAAAATTAATAGGGTTTATCGATCATCCCAACGAAGTAGACGGCATTCATAATTGGATTCTGCAAAATGCGACTTTATGCAATTTTATCGTAATTGGAAGAAACGTCAATTATGCTTAAAACGGAAGAGCGCACAATGGCAAAGGAATCTACTATCTATGCATTTAAATATAAATATTGGGTTGTTCGGAAAGTCATTTCGTTTTTTCTCAACAGAAGTCTAAATTTTATTCCTTCACAGCCAACTTCTCATTCAAGCCGCATAATCATTATATATTTTGACAGCTGATATAGCAAGGCTCGATTATGAAAAAGCTCGATTGATTCCACGCAGTAGTTTTTGGTTGGTACCCTTTCAAATATGAAAAGTGAAAAACAGCATTTTCGGTATATTTTACTTTTTTACTATTGAAAAGGTAGAAATGCTGTTCAAGCAAGGAAAAATTATCTGATGTGTATGGAGATGTATAGACAGAACGCCAGTGCCAAAACTGGTATGCAAAATTTCGATTCAGAAATGTTGATGTTGAAGATGCACCACGTTCTGGAAGGTCAGTTGAAGCTGATGATGACACAATAAAGGCAATAATTGATGCAAACCGGCGAATAATAACTCGTGAGATCGCTAAGAGATTAAATTGATCGAATTCGATCGTTCATGATCATTTGAAATGCCTAAGTCTCAAAGCTCAACATATGGGTTCTTCATGTTCTTAAGAAAAGAAAATCTTCTCAAGCGCTAAGAAAATGATCCATTTTTGAAGCGCATCATCACTAGGGACGAGAAATGGATCGTCTACAACAATGTTAAGAAATTATGAAGTAAAAAAAATGAAACGGCACAAAACACTTGGAAAGTCGATATTCATCAAAAAAAGGTGATGCTATTTTTTTGGTGGGATTTCAAAGGAATCGTGTTTTTTTTTTACTTCTACCAGACAACACAACGATCAATTCTGAAGTGTACTGTCATCAGCTGGACAAATTAAATGATTCACTTAAACAGAAAGGTCAGAATTGATCAATAGAAAAGATGTAGTGTTCCACCAAAATAATGCGAGACCTCAAGTTTATTAACTCGCCAAAAGTTTTCACAGCTTGGATCGGATATACTGCCATACCCACCACATTCTCCAGATCTGACATTTTTCGATTATTATTTGTTCCGGTCTCTACAATTCCTTTTTAGACGGTAAAACCTTTACTTCAAATGAGGAGGACCTTTACTTCAAAAATCACCTGGATCAGTTTTTTGCCAGCAAAGAACAAAAAAACTATGAGCGTGGAATCATGCTACTGCCAGAAATATGGCAAAAGTCATTGGACCAAAATAGACAATATATAATTCAATAAAATATTTATTCACTATAAGAAAATCATCTTTCAAAAAAAAAACCGAAATTACTTTCCGAACAAACTGATATATATATAAACCCTTGACGTATATACAGTGAAACCCCGTTTTTACGTTTCTGAAGGGACTAATAAAAATAAACGTGATTAGAGAGAAAACGTAGATTCGGTGTTAGTAACGGGGTACTAAAATAAAACGTGATTGTAAAAATTGAACGCAAATAGCGGGAAGACATGAATTTCGGTCACGTAAAAACAGTGTTTTACTGTAGTTTCAATACCACTGAGATAATATTTTATGTATTATTTCAATCTAAGAAAATTTTCATTAGTACTAATTTCTGGACAGTTTTTGGGATCTAATTTTCAATAAGACGTTAATAAGTTCCTTCAACGATAATGCCTTTATCTCCTAAATATAATAAAAACGGTGTTATTTCATTATTTGCTATCTTCGGAATTAAAAAGGAGTCATATGTCCGGCGAATACCGAGGTTGTTTCCATATTTTCCACAAGTAAAAAATCGTCAAGAATACCAAATCACGTGTAACCTTTTCAACAGTCAATAATAAAGTAAGCCTCCAATATGACCACTAATGTCAAGATACGTCAGCAAAAGGTACTAAATATAGTGGAACCCGTTCTCTACGTTTTTAAAGGAACTGACAAAAAAAACGTAATTAGCGGGAAAACTTAATTTCGGGGTACTAAATATATTGGAACTCGTTTTTTACGGTTTTGAGGGGAACTGGTAAAAAAAACTTAATAATAAATTAAGGCAATAAATTCGGGGGGTTAGATTCGGGGTATTAAATACTTTGGAACCCGTTTTTTACGTTTTTGAAGGCTCGTAAAAAAAACGTAATTAGCGGAAAAACGTAAATTCGGGGTACTCCATAAATACAGTGAAACGCGTTTATTACATTTTTGAAGGAACTGAAAAAAAACGTAATTAGTGGGAAAGCAATAAGTTAAAGGGTTCTCCATAAATACAGTGGAACGCGTTTTTTACATTTTTGAAGGAACTGAAAAAAAACGTAATTTGTGGGAAAACGTAAATTCAGGGTAATCCATAAATACAGTGGAACGCGTTTTTTTTACATATTTGAAGGAACTGAAAAAAAAAACGTAATTAGTGGGAAAATGTATTTAAATGTTTTATTAAATTTTTAATAAGGTGCATTTGATTTTTAAAAGGTGCATTTGATTTATAAAAAGGTGCATTTGATTTATAAAAAGATGCATTTGATTTATAAAAAGGTGCTTTTGATTTATAAAAGGTGCATTTGATTTGAAGAAAGGTGCATTTGACGTGAAAAAACTGTATAATAAAGAATTAATTTTAAAATATATGACGGGTAAGAGTAAAGACCTTCGCGGACCGCAAATGGCCCGCAGGGCGCGGCTTATGTACCACTGATTTAGGGTTTTTTTTTGTATTTTAGGCAAAGCTTATACAAGAATTTTTAAATCATTTTGGTTGTTTGGTTTTCGGATAAACCAAGAACTAATCTACCATTTGTCTGAATATTATGATTGGTTTTGGTTGAATATTTGTTATAGTATGGCGAAGTTTTAAATGGAAATCAAAAATTAATATATTTAGAGAAAGATTATTGCGTAAATATATTTTTGTATTTCTTTTTGAATTTAATATCCCTGAAAATTTTAAATATTATGAAATCGTTATATAACATTTTATTCCAAATTCAAGAAAACAAATGTAAAAATTAAAATAAAATTTCCTGGCCATCTAAAATACTAAAATAATAATTATAATAATTAGTACAGTGTGTAAATTCTAGCTAATATTTAACATTTTAATGAGCGTTTCCTTTACAAAGTACCTATTTTATTTTTTTTTGACAAAAAGATAATTTTAAAATAAAGTACAGAAAACCTGTTTAAGTATAACGCGACGAAAAATTGCGAATATTTCTCATACAGCGCAATAAACAGTACCAGAACTTACTATTTTCACATTTATTACATTTTGAAAATTTTCTGATAATATATATCTTGTACAACGCGATTTCCTGTAACGCGAAACGTATCCATCGTGTTACACCAATGGAAATACAAAATTAAATATTATTAATTTATTGACAATTCGCAATGAGAATCAAGCAGATGATTTAAAATTAGCATTTCGTTATATAATGGAAATCTAATTATTTTTTTTAATATTCCTAATATTGTTCTGACTTATTTCAAAAATACTATGTAAATTTTTAATGAATATTTCTTACATTGCGACATCGCCATTTCCACTAATTAATATAGAGATTGTTCATTTATCTTCATTCGCGCGATGACGTTCAATATAATTTCGGAGACAATTTTCCGACTTTCGGTGATTAATTATATTATTATCGTGCCACCGAAATCTGCGAATCGCCGAATATATATATATCAGCAAAAACGTTTGAGAGCCGCTGGACGCTTACATTAAGGCGTTGGCGAAATCGCCCTCGTGAAAATTCCCATTCATCTTCGCCTATTATTTTTTTTATCGTCGAACGAATTCAATATGATTTTTTTTCGATTCGTAAATTGTGCTAATTTGAAAAATTATACACGGCAATAATTAAATCCAGGGAGTTTCAACCGAAACACCCTATTTTTAGTCGCGAATATTACTTTTTTTCGACAACGAAAGAGATATAAACGGAATAAAAAGCAACAGAGTGTCTGCAATGAAAGAAAAAAATAAAAATGCAGAGGCTCCGTAAAGCCTCCAAACACTTATCTCGAAACAATGGAAGATGAAGAGCTGAAATCTCTCGCAAGGGATTTTCCAAGCAAATGAATACCTTTTTTAAACCTCATAAAATCGAGATAAGATCAGATATATCCTTTCACGTATATATAAATGTACCCATCCCTCGATTTATGCGGTAGATGCGTTTCATGAAAGAACGCGTAAATAAAAACCGCGCAAAAATACACATGGATATCATTCATTATATATAGAGATACATTCCAGACATAAAACCGTGTAAAACATGACGACTCGGGTCCCCGCGGTATGGACACGAAAGAGGAGCCCTCACGTCACGTGTGAGACCTCAGGTTCCTTTGGCCCGACTACCATGCGAGAGTTTGGTAAGGTCCATGCCCTCAGCGAATGAGAGCCTTGATGCAAATGATGATAATGATATAGAGATACATTCCAGACATAAAACCGTGTAAAACATGTTTTTTTTTAAGATCAATGATATAGGAAAAAACCGTTATAGGAATGTGCGTTATAGAGGGGTTTACTGTACTCTCAACCCCCGACTTACGCGATACTTTTTTACGCGAAACTCTTTACGCGAAATTTTAATATGAAAATTCACAATTCTTGTTCGTGTAAAATATTTTGACTTGGAATACAAAGTAATAAAATTCTTAAAACATCCGTATCGGCGGCTCGAAAACAACTGCGTTGTCCGAAGGGGGTCTCTTAGAGACCCCAAACATTTCAATTGAATATATTGATAAATTCTTCATCAATATCTTGACCTAAAAAATGAATTATTCTAAGAATAAACATTCACTCGCACTCGGCACACCGTACCGGATGCGAACGAGAAAAATATCGCATATTAGCGAATATTGTTGTTGTTTTTTTTCGCAATTGCAGACAATCAAGGACAACGATTATTTATAATATTTATTCTTTAGACTTTTTTAGACAAATACAAAAAGTGTGTGACATCTAAGATTTTTATTTAAATTATTAGAGTTATTCGACATCGGCACGGTTATGTTAACTTTGATAATTTTTTAAATTAATAATAAATAAATAAATGTGATATCATTTATTTAAATCAGAGAGTGTGAGTTTAAAGGATGCAAATAAATCAGGATATACTTTAATGACGTATAAAAATCCGTGATTTAATTAAATCCATGGCTAATCATAGAAGAATAGACTTGGGGTCCCTAATATACCCCCATCGGCACGGCTAGGTATGCATCTTGGAGATAAATATGATCAGAAGTGGTTACAAAAGATATTATCAATAAATCAAGAATTTTCTCAAATAATTTTTGCCTCAAAATCTTTTTGGAAAAATGATTAAAATTAGAATAGATTATGATTAAAATTGATCCAAATGTAGAACGAGCTCTGAAATTCTTAAGGTAAATATGAAAAACTTGTACACAGTATTAATAAATACAATATAAAAAATCAGGGATTTTCGAATATTACAAATACTACAACTACTCCAAATAACATGGAAAGTGGTTTTTAACCAGTTATAAAAAAGGGATTAGGATGTTAGAAGACATCAACGAATGTGTTTTTAACTTAATAAAGTTATAAGATTTTATTTCGTTGTTTTATAAAAAAAAAAAAACGTTTGGCGGATTTACAGCTACTATAGTTTTGAATCATTTTTATTTATTAATTTAATATGAAATGAAAATCTTTTTTACGCGGATATTATGATTTTGTATGATTTCCTTTCCAGTCCGTATCTAAAGACAATATATTTAATTTATTTAGTAATAAATTATAATAAAATATTTTCATAAGATTTTTTCACAGATTGCAATGAAAATTTCACATGAAAATATTTTCTGCAAATAGCCACAATTTCTTTCAGCATTTTCGCATTATCCGACCGATGCCTTTATCGCAAATCTCGTTAAGCAAAATTCGATCACTATTAATACAATAGAGCGTCGTCAATAACTTCGTTGCAGAATATCGTCGGTTCATAGAAAAGCTGTGCAATAAAATTTTCCGATCGAATCAAAAATTGTATATATAAAAAATCTCTAGAATTACATTATAGTATTCTAAAAAACAATTATATATTCGCATTTAATATGTAGAATTTTTTTTTCCGAATGCAGATTTGTATTCTGCGAATTTTGGCTAAAAAGAAAATAATTTGAATTTTTTAAAACTTCGCCGGATAATGGATAATGCAAAGGAGCTACGTGACAGGAAAAAGGGAAATGACTGAGAATATTTAAATCGTCGCGAGAAAGCATAATCTCGTTAATTAATTTTTGTCCTTCTAGTCGAATAATAAGGATTAAGAGTTTCTTCAAGTTTTCGCTTAAATGTTTTCATATAAGATTTAATCGCTCGTTACAAAAGGAGAAATACATTTCATACAAATCCCCGGAATACTTTTATTGCGATCGTTACATCGCGTAATTAATTCTAGTCAAACCCTAAAGATGGTCAATTTTAAATAAATGTTATTTTAATTGATGTGATTACGAATCGTCCAAAAGCAAATAATATTATATATATACAGCAGCTTTTTTTGTTATTATCAACGACAAGATTTCCAAGAAACGAGCTGGTTACGTGTCTTGTTGACAACAAAGAATAGGTCATGCAGAACCTAAAAACCTTCCCCACACCCTCGAGCTGAATTATCATATCTAAAGATATACAATGTCCAGCATATACGTATGTATAGTTGACTAGGGGCCCAATTGAACTTTGATAAATACGCAACAAAACAGTGCAAAAATATGTACATGTTGCTGTACACACATCCTTGTGTGCATAAATAAATCTGGTCTCTAACGGAATTCTCACCACAGAGCCAGTATACCCTGGGAAGGAAAACCCTAATCTGTTGACCAATAATCGGTCTAGTCTCGATACTTTCGCTCCTCTTCCTTCTTTCTAGGGGACCCCTCTCTGAGGAGATCTTTCCCATGATGAAAGGATTGCTATTGCGCGACAGGGCTAATAATCACTTGCGACCGGCTACTTGAGACTCGTTTTGGGCAGATGTTCATATGTATGCCTGTATATATCTATATAGGTGTGCGTGTGTGGTCGCTCGCTCCTCGTGACTCGTTAAAAGCAGATAACGCCTTAGAGAAGAGAACAAACGAATACCGAGGCAAATCCCCTCGTACTTGCCTGGACACAGTTGAGACGGTAAAATCCGATACCAACATGGTAGAAGATGTACGTCCAATGCCAGCAATGGCCAAGAGAGGGAAACTCTTTATAAAAAACCGCATACCAAGACGGCTCGGGTCCCTGCGGTATGAAAACGAAAGGGGAGCCCTCACGTCACGTATGAGACTCAGGTTCCTTTGGCCTCGACTACCATGCGAGAGTTTGGTAAGCTCCATGCCCTCAGCGAGTGAGAGCCTTGTGACTGGCAAATGATGATGATGATATAATATATAAGGTTGAGTCATAAATAGTTTCCGATTCAGGTAGACAGTTTCAATTGTTTGGATTTACTTCCAGTAAGTTACCCAAAAAGGGGATTTTTTTCATAGATATGTAAGTGACTTGTCAGTCATTCGACAACTATTTAGTGTATACGGTGAATAATATTGAAACGCCTGATAACCGATCGGCCAATTTGTGAAATTTCGTTTCGGAGATGAGTCTTTGAAAGATGAACCAAGAACGGATCGCCATTCCGACTTCGATGACGACATTTTAAATGCGATATTGAAACAAAATCCACGTCAAGCGACAAGGGAGTTTGCAAAGTGACTCAATACGCCAATATCTACAGTTTATCACCACCTGGAAAATTTAGGGAAAATCAGCGAGTTAGGAATAGGGGTACGACATAATCTCGGTGACTGATTTGCCACAATTCTCCTCTCACGGCATAAAATTGAGCCTTTTTTGGACAGGATAATAACAGGTGATAAAAAATGGATTACCTATGAACATATTGTTCGAAAAGGACAATGATTGGATAAGGATCAACCGATAAGGATCTACCGGACTCTAAAGAAAATATTCATTGCAAGAAAACTTTATTGTGTGTATGGAGGGATCGTCAAGGAATAATCCACCACGAGCTGATGCACAACGAAACGATTACTGCCGATGTATACGTTCAGCAGCTGCAGAGTTCATGAAAAACTACCGGAAAAGCGTCCTGGACTCATCAATCGGAAAGTCATCATCCTTTTATTTGATAACGTCAGATCACACACGGCAAAAGTGACTCGAGCAACAATTCTGAAGCCACATCCACCCTACTCCTCAAATCTTACTCCTACTGACTACGACCTTTTCGGTTCCTTGCAGATTTTTTTGAATGGAAAAACTTCAATTAACGTCGAGCAAATCAATCAGGCCCTCGATATTTTCTTTCAGTCCAAACCCACCAAATTTTATGAGGAGGGGATCGATAAGTTATATTTAACAGTGGTGAATACATAATAGAATAATACAATTTTGTCATTTTTTAAAGCAAAAAAAGTATGATAATATATATAAAAATATAATAAGTATCTGTAAAAAAAAAAATATATAAATACGTATTTATGCTTTAATTTCTGATACCTTCTTATATAAAATAAACATTTCGTAGTGCAAAGGGTTAATCAAAAAATAATCACATTTATATTCCATTAATTTCGTAGTCATCATCAATATAAATGTTTTTAATATTTATGCACGAGTGGGGATTCGTTTCAGAGATTACCGTGTTAAAAAATATACTGTCGTCATATAGATATGAGGTTACGTTACTTTAAAATTCTCCTAATTTTAACATTTTAACTACGTTCCAGAATTAGCGAATAGAATTTTACGCGTGGAAAAAAAAACCACAAGGATCACAATTATTTTTGTGATATTACTAGAGATTTTACGCATATGTTAGGTCAAATCATTTGGGACTAAAAGGATTAAACTCACCGTGTGATTCAAAACCTTCCAAATTAATAATATGCAAATAATATAAGGAAATTAAGATTTTTTTCAAATATTTTAAATAATTAAACATATTTGCTTTAAAAATTCTATATTTATTTATCAATATTAATTTTGTCCTAATAAAAGTAGTCCTCGTCATTAATCTACGTGTTTTATAAGAATTCAAAATCCATTTATTTATTAACCTAGCCATGCCAATTGGGGACCCTAATTTTTCTTGAATAACTCTTAATATAAATCCTTCATGTCGCAAATTATATGTATTTGTATAAAAAAAGGCTTAAAGAATAAATATTATTAATAATTATTGTCTGCAATTGCGGAAAAAATAAAAACAACTCGCTCGCATCCGGTAAAATGGGCCGAGTAAAAATAGTTATTGATCATACGCTTTATAATTTGGTCTATATTTTTGACTTTTTAACTAATCAATATGACGCGTAAATGACAGGAGCACTCGGCGATGTCCCGCCTCAAACTTAGCTCTAGCAGCACGTGTCAATCGCACAATTTCACTCCCACTCAGTCCATCGTACCGGATGCGAGCGAGAAAAAATATCGCTCCCGTGCAACAGAAGCGAATATTGTTGTTTTTATTTATTTTTTCGCAATTGCGCACAATAGATGCCAATGATTATTTACAGTATTTATTCTTTAGAATTTTTTAGACAAATACAAGAAGTTTGGGACATGTAGGATTTATTTTAAAAGAGTTATTCGAGAAAAATGGGGTTCAAAATATACCCCATCGGCACGGCTAGGATAAATATTCTTAGATCGCACCACATCTCAAACGCTTCAAGACCTCCACGCTGCCTTAATTGTTCCTCCATCTTTTTAACCTACTATAATATAATATTTTTTTATATTATAGTCCACATAATCCTGCATGAAGTATAAATAAAATAATATATAAATATGTATATATATCCCTATATGCATTAAAAAAAAATCGGGTCTATAACGAATTTCTTGCCACAGAGACAGTATACCCTGGGAAGGAAAACCCTAATCTGTTGACCAATAAAAATGCAATAAATAACGTAATATAAAATCATTATATACAGTCAGCCCTCCTACAACGTTTCCTCCTCTCAATCACTAGCTGAATGGATTGCTGGTGCGCGACAGGGCTAATAATCACTTGCGACCGGCTACTTGAGACTCGTTCTGAGCAGATGGCATATGTATGCCTGTGTATATCTATATAGGTGAGTGTGTGTGGTCGCTCGCTACTTGTCGCTCGTGACTCGTTATAAGCAGATAACGACTTAGAGAAGAGAAAAAATGAATACCAAGACAAACCCCCTCCTACTTGTCTGGATACAATCAAGAGGGTAAAATCCGATACCAACAGGGTAGTAGATGTACATTCAATGCCAGCAATGGCCAAGAGAGGGAAACTCTTTACAAAAAGCCACAAACCAAGACGGCTTGGGTCTCCGCGGTATGGACATGAAAGGGAAGCCCTCACGTCACATGTGAGAATCAGGGTCCTTTGGCCTCGACTGCCATTCGAGAGTCTGGTAAGACTCATACGCCCAGCGAGTGAGTGTCTTATGGCTGACAAATGATGATGATGATATATTTCTGAGCTGATTCATGTCGATTATAATATGATTAAATATTTATTTACATTGACAAAACAAATTTCCACATTTCCGCATTTGCAAATTTATCTAATTCAACTCCGGCATCCCAAGAATGGCGCGGTGTCCATTGTCTCCGGCACCGAAACCGGGGTTCGTTTAAAACAAAAATATTTGCACAATTTGAATGCTGCGATGAAAACTTTATAATTCAGCCGAAATTTTAGCATAATTGCAAAGTTTCGCTCGTAAATTTTTCCTAATGCGCCCGTGACACCGCGGGCAAACCTTCGAATGAGGGGATTGTGCCCTAACAAGCGTTAAAAACAATTTCGGCGGGGATATCACATTTACATCATCCGGATCCCGTAAAGCAAACATTTCAGAGATGAAAAAAAAATTATGACAATTTTCCAGCCCTTCGTTTCTGGTTTCGGTCTTATGTGTACTTAGTGCGGTGCCAAGTTTATAAGCCCCTTAAAAAGTTCGCCGTATTAAATGGGCCGCTTGCGAGTAATGGCGAAATAGCGTTTATCCCATACCGATATGGGACGCAATGGAGACGTTAAACGTTAAAATTTACATATAACTCTTAATAATACAGTTTATTTATTTTGTCATACCGTAACCCTTCCCTCGCTTCGCTTCAGGACTCGCCTGAAAACGCTCGACGAATATTTTCCCCTACGTTCCTAGTGTACACAGGTGTACGTTTTACATGTACAACATTCCCAGGCGTACGGCGACGAACGATATTATTGAAAAATGCATACTAATCAACTAAAATGGTGGTTCCCAAAAGTACTAAGTGCTTTATTTATAAAAAAAATAATCTCACGATTCCGAGCATAAGTGACATTAATTCCTAAACAGCGATATATCGTCGTTTAGCAGTCAAATGGTTAAATTATAGTCAACCCTATTATAGCGCCGAGATAGGGACTACTATTTTTAATTGTATTTATAATGATTTTATTATAACCAAAGGGCATTGGCCTTTTTATTTCAGGCAATAATGTTATGGCTTGTAGGTAACATACATATTATTTCGATAATGTAAGTTAACCGCGACTGAGTTAAGTTAGCAGTCGGATAGGTGTCCGACAAAAACTATGAATTCAAATAAATCTTTATGACACTGGCCAGGGGGTATGTAAGAGGAAGAGACCCTTTACCTCCGCATGTTTTATAAAAATATGTATGTATGTTGTTCGGCGCGTTGTAATTAATTAATGTAATGCCATGTTAAAAAAATAATTATAAATTATAAACAAATAATCCCCCCAGTGTCGTGGTTTGACACTGGGGGGAATATAAGTATGAGAGACTCATTCCCCTAGCATCTTTAGAATCTTTATAAGTATGAAAGGCGCTTTGGTATATTTATATTATACCATCAATCCATCGAAGTCAAATAAATAAATTAATTAAGTACATACAATGAAATCCCGTTTTTACCTCTTTGAAGGGACTGATAAAAAAATGTAATTACGTAAAAACGGGGTTTCATCGTATTCACGTAATAAGTCATTGAACCCTATAAATTTAACGTTTTTTTAAAAAAAAGGGCAATCTACAATGAAGCACTATAGTAGGAAACGTCGCATATCCCACTCTGTAGTAGGGAGCGCTATACGATATATAAGAGTCTCTCAAAGTCAAAAAACTCTTAATTTTACTAGGTATACAGAAATTATTTATTGTTCAGAAATTTAGTCACAGACTCAAACCCCATTTTTTTGTGTCGAAACGAAAACTAGGACTGAACCAGAAATATATCGGTTTATTTCGGTTCCGTATTTGTTTAAAATTTATTCTAGTAAACAAAAAAATAATTAATTACTTTAATTTACGGAGAGAAATTAGAAGTTTATTTCAAAATTTCTAGAGAATTTTTAAGAGTTTGATTAGATCGTCCTCAAGAATTTTCGAATAATTATATTGATAAATTTCTTTAAAGATTCTTTAAGAAGATTGTTAAAAATCTCAGGTATACATTTAAACTGTGAATATTGAAATTTACTTGGCGTTGATTAACTATTTATTTAATAAGAAGTATTTTTTAATTTTTTAAGAAATATTAACATTGATTTTTGTCCGAGAACACCCTATACATAAAAACGAGCTCGAGCGCAGGTTCACCGGGCAACAGTCCGAGACGGACTGACCTCATTCGCGGAATGACATCACTTTTATATCCCATTTCTAAGAGTAATATTAATATTAACAGGATCAAAATAAAGCAGATAATTAAAACGCAAAAGATAATACATATTACATTATTCTATTACTAAAACTTTCTGCGTCAAAATTATTCATATCAAAATAAAAACGATATTTCAAAAATTATGCATGAAAATCGCCGGATTATAATTATGAAACGATGTACAGGTATAACATTTTAATTGATTAATTAAGATAATCCTACATCCCTATTCGGCAGGCGTGAATAAATAATTAATAAATAATCTCCAACGGACAAACATTTAAATTCATGGCGTTGTTCGGGCGTAATTTAATTATTCCAAAATTAAAAACAAAAACAGGGCGAATTGAAAAGAATTTTCAAACGCCCGGAATGGGGAAAATGTTTAAGGAAACTTCTCAGGTTTTCTCCACGGCGGGATCTCTTCCTCCGCCTGTATTCACTGGAAAAGTTTTTAATTTAGTGGCCGGTAAGGAAAAATTCGCAAAAAAATCTTTTCCGTAACAAAATTAAACGTGAATTGGGGAATAATACATAAGGGTAAGGGAAAATACATATATACCACTCTCTTATAACACCGTTAATAAAAAAAAATTAACAAACAATTTTAAAATCATTTCAGCATATTTTCAGATCAGATATATATTCAAGATATGGCATGTAACGTGTTTAAAGATGAATTGCCACCATTTTAACATAGCGAATTCGTTTAATCCATTTCAATTAAAAGCTCTCGTCTTGTGTAATCATCCCTTGTCCATAATTCATCGGTCTGTGGGTATTTAAACGGTTTCCTTTGAAAATTACTTAATCTTTTTTTGGGAATTTAGAGAGGTTAGCACCAATTAGGGCGATTTAGGGAATTATCGCCCGGGGCGATGGGAAGGGCTCCGCGCTTACGCCAGTATTTTAACATATAATGAGAAATTCCAGAAAATCTCACTTTTAACGAATAAATCATATTATTTTCAACTACAGAATGTCGCAAAAATAATATAAATAATATTTTAATCAAGTATATTAACACTTTATGAGCCGCAGGGTTTTACATCAAACCTAGCCTGGGGGCCGCATGGTTTCATGTAATGATAATCCAAGGCTAACATGCACGGGTATCCATCTGTGGTCAAATAGTAGAATTACATTGTGCATCGTTATCAGAAAAAAAAAATCCAAGTGGGGGTATGACTCTCATGCCAAAAGGCGTGAACGGCTCATAAAGTGTTAATAAGAAACCATTACCCCTGGCCGATGTTTTGTATGAAATGAATATATGAAAATAGACCCCAAAATTTCAAGTCAAGAATTGATAAATTCTTCGACTTTTTAATGACGATTTTAAAAAAATTGATTATCTATGAATAAAAATAGTTATTCATGATACATATTAGTAGAAAAATCCAAAATATCCATCTCATTTTGAATTTTTCTACTAATTAATGTGACATGGAGTTGACGTGCGCACAGACCGACGGCCCACCACGACTGAGGCACAGCACGATATTTTTTCTCGCTCCCACTTGCACATGCGCGATATTTTTTCGCGCTCATATACGGTACGGAGGGATAAAAATCATATTGCTGTTTAATATCTTTTTTGCAATTGCGGACAATAACGATCAATGACTATTTATATTTATTCTTTAGACTTTTTTAAACAAATACAATAAGTTTGGAACATGTAGGATTTATATTAAAAGAGTTACGTGTATGGTTCTATTTGTTTTTTTCTCAATATATATGTATCCCTTACCTATATTTTCTGATATTTTGATAAAAAGCTATAAAATAAAGAGAGTAGTTTGAATATATTATTAAATAAAATTAAAAAAATATAATAAGTCAATAACTAAATTATATTTGATTTTAAACACTTAAACTTAAGTTCTTTCACAATCCAATTTTAGTTATTTTTTTAATTTAAAATATGCTAATAATCGCATTAGCAGCTGAGTTGAAACTAATGGAGCCAAGCATTTGTCGCACATCGATGCATATTTTTTCACGTCGTTCGAAGGGGGTCTATTTATAAGGGAAAATAGACCCCAAGCATTTTTCGCGTCAAGATATCGAAGAAATCTTCATCAATATCTTGACTTTTTTATTAAAAAATGGATTATTCTAACAATAAAAATAGTTATTCATGATACACTTCATAATTTGGTCGATATTTTGGATTTTTAACTAATCAATATGACGCGTAAATGACAAGTGCACCTGACGTTGTCCCGTTGCACACTGAGGGCACGCTACCGATAGATCGACCGCCAAATTTTAGTGGCACGTGTCACTAGTATACGTTTCACTCGCGCTCGGCACATCGTTACGGATGCGAGCGAGGAAAAACATCGCGCCCGTAGCAACAAAAACGTATATTATTGTTTTCATTTTTTTGCGGACAATAAAGTCAATAATTATTTATAATATTTATTTTTTAGACTTTTTTAAATAAATACAAATAATTTGTAATAAGTAGGGCTCATATAAATTATTCGAGAAAAATCAAAAACTAGTAATGCAAATAAGGTTTGTTGAGCTGAATCAAGCCTTTCTAGAATATCTGATGATGTCAAAAAAAGATTTTGCTCTAACATGATCTTGATATAAATAATGTATACTAAAACATAAATACGCAGTATTACTTCGCACGGTCTAGAGCAAGAGCGCTGCCTGCTTGTCAGCGCTGCCGGCGTCATGTATTAGACGGATGCGGATTGGTGGTGGAGTGCGAGTGGGGTCTCGCTGAGTCGCGCTGCGACTTGGTGCAGTCACACTGACTCATTGTAACGCAGTCATACTGACTCGTAGCTTTTTTGAGCCACGTACCGCCCGTCACTTATTTTATTATTTTTAATATTATTTAGTAATTTTACCTCACCTTGCTTTTAATATTCCAAATGTTTGTAAATATTGTTGAAAAAAAAGTATTACTTTTAATAGTCATTTTACCTTGATATCTACTAAAAGATGAACAACATTGAACCGCGTTAAAGTGAAATCGTGTAAATAGACAAAGAAGAAGAAAATTGCTATGAAATATATTGTTATTGGTATCAATAAATTATTTATATGTAAAACCATTGACTGTAGTTTATGGTAGCAAGATATGGAGCGTGACCGCACATAATATATGAAAACTACATGGAACATGCAATACGTATAGGATAATAAAAAAAGATTTTTCGGAGAAAATCCTAATCAACCTCATTTTTTCTGTTATTGATTTTATTTATTTTCTCTTCTACGTCTGATAACGCCCAAAAAAAATATCATATCAATCCCGTTCTATCAGAGATGAATACGTATAAATAAATGGTACAAGGTCACAATTTACACGAAAAAAAAAATAGAAAACAAGCGAGGTCATAGCAGTCTCGACAGCGCGCGAAATACGGCCAGGAAAAATGGGTATTTAAAAAAAAATGATTTACGGCCCCTTCATATCCGCAATCTTGTTCACGAGCCGCGCATTGATCATCCCTGAACAAGTCGACAAAACATATTAATCTCGTTTATCTGCTATTGGAGTGGAGAGCGCATGCGCGCGGGTGTCGGCGCGTAACGCCGCATAAAATACGACGCCATAAAAGTTTGGAGACGAATATTTCATTAACGATCCTGTAAAATATCTAAATTGCATATTGTGTTGATGGTTATCCAAATTGTATATTACACAGATCGGCGAGAAAATAATTGCGGCTTTTGTTCATAGAAGCTATGTGCACATCATTGAGAAATCAGACTAAAACAAATGATAAACTTATATAAAAACAACCCAAATAGTTTCAATGGGATAGAATAGTCAACAAGATGACGATACTAATCAAGATCATAAAAAAATCGTGTATAAAAACATGACTTTTATCAAGGGCGCAATTGTCGGGGTTCGACTACCGCGCCGAATCGTCGTTTTACGCTTTAAATACGTGTCAAGGTTTAAAGAAGAATACGTCCGACACGACCAGATCAAATCAAATACAGGCTGCAGTCATGAACTGAGGAAGGATCCTCCATTAAAGATTTATAGTCATATTTCTAATTTCTATAAAAAATAATTAAAAAAAAAGTTTGATTTATTGAAGATATCATGATTTGAAAAAAAAGAACTTCAAAATGCTTCCGTCACGGCGGCTCGGAAATAATCGTGTCGTCCGAAGGGGGTCTCACAGGAACCCCAAGCATTTTAAGTCGAGATATGAATGAACTCTTCGTCAATATCTTGACATTTTTTTAAAAACTCGTCACATTGAACGAGAAAAAGCAGCAAATATTGTTGTTTTTATTTTTTTTCGCAATTGCAGACAATAAAGAATAATGATTATTTATAATATTTATTCTTTAGACTTTTTTAGACATATACCAAAAGTTTAATGTAGAATTTATATTAAAAGAATTATTAGAGAAAAATCGAAAACTTGGGGTCCCATCGGCACGGCTTAGGCACGGCACGGCACGAAGGTTAAAGAATCAATTTTGTAGGGACTGTTCATTTAAGCTTCTTCATCAAAAGTCTTGTTCGATTACAAAACTAGTTCATAACCGCTTCTAGTTTATTTTCAGTCTAAGAGCCTAAATTGAACTATAATTAACAATAAAACCAGATATCTAATTTTATAGTACAGTCAACCCTACTATAGAGTTCACTTCTATAGCACTTTTTTCTATAGCGTATGCGGCGGTTTTTTGGATAGCGGCCCCTTCTATAGCGTTCATTGTACAAAACGCAATATTTTCAAGGTCAAATTAGGATTTTCGTAAATATTCTAATTTTTTATAAATTGAGCAACTGGTATTAAAAAAGTCTCGATGGAATGTGATATTAGATGACTCTGGCAGTAATTGAATACATAATTACCCAATTTTAATTAATCACCATTTTTTTCTATGTTCAATTATTGTTTGTTTTTAATATATTTTTATTTTATATTAATATGTATCCCAAATAAAATATATTTCCGAAAAGGTTTCATAATTTATATTTACCTTTTTATTATTTATTCATCATATGCTAAAGCAATTAAAACAATTAACTAAAAAAGCTGTCTCTTTGAACTCTCCTAGCACATATATTGCGAATGAAAAAACTGGAAGAAATATGCTGGGTCAATCAATACCCACTCGCGCCTATAGGCACGAGTTATTGTTAAAGAACCTAACCCTAAATTTTGTATGGATGCCTAACTTTATATAGCGTTTTTTTCTATAGCGTGGTCCCTATCTGAACGCTATAGGTTGACTGTATTTTTCTCGTTTAAGTCTGAGAATGGTGACTCATATCTAGGACTACATGAATGATCTCCCTCCATCTTAGACTTTCCTGACTATTCAATGCAGGTTGAAGAAGGACCTGGCATTAATCAAGGACCATAAACTAATCCTCTTAATTAAAAATTTACCATGCAATGAATTTCTTCAAAATTCGCAAGTACTACTAGTCAAGAAATGGGTTTTATTTGCGCCTTAAAACATGTCCTAGAAGAGATAGGAGACGAGCTAAAGTAATCGACGATTCCTAAACTCTGTCTATAGGATTTTTAAAAACATTTATACCAATAACACTAGAAATATAAGGATTACGATTCATCTCTTCTAGTTTTCTTGGGAATATCCCGATTTTTCGATATTTTAGTGACTTGAAACATTGCATTTGTCTTATCGTTCCTGGAAACGTTTGAAATGTCGCAACAATACAATACTAGCTTCTGGACACCGTAAAAACTCGTAAAATTTAATACTTATTATAGTATCGCCTTCTGCAGGCCTTCGTGGGGGGCAAAGTTGAAGATAAACGGATGTTAAAAAGAAAGAGCTGTCGTAGCTACGCAACATTCGGAACTGGACCGGGTTGGGATCTCTAGAATTGTTCCAGCTCGCCTAAAACCAACAAGTTAATAGAAAAGAAAGAAACACTCACCGATATTCGGAAGAAACGACACCTCCATGCTCTCCGGAAGACTTCTGTCCTTCATCTTCATGTATTCGCGCAGTTTTCCCATCAAGTCTTCTTCCTTGCCCGCCTCCTGCGTCTCGTAGCACTGCTCCTTGAGGAATATGACGACGCGCGACACCTGCTTTTTCTGCCGGCTGCCCTCATCGGCCTCGCCCTCCGCCCTCCTGTTGGCCACCAGGACGGTCAGGAATATCGCCAGGATCCATTGACGATATTCGGCCATAGGTGCTGAGTATCAGATGTCCTTACACATTGTCACTATTCATTATACGTCTACGACTTTTCACATTTTTGATACACCATCGAACGACCTCTCTCCATCGAATTGTGTATCGCACGTATACCGGTATGCCTTTGATACATTTTACTGAAATAAACAATAAAAAAAAATGCTTATTTAATAAAAAAAACGTATCCCGCATTTTTATATGAACTGCAAACCCCCGACAACGCGCTCGCTTAAAAATCGTTGTCCCTATCTCTACATCTACGATTTTACATTAAAAATATAGCAATTAATAAATAAATCAAGATAAGATACAGTTTTTTCACCTCAAATGCACCTTTTTTCAAATCAAATGCATCCTTTTTCAAATCAAATGCATCCTTTTACATATCGAATGCATCATTTTATAAATCAAATGCACCTTTTTACAAATCAAATGCACCTTTTTAAAAATCAAATGCACATAATTAAAAATTTAATAAAACATTTAAATACATTTTCCCACTAATTACGTTTTTTTTTCAGTTCTTCAAATATGTATAAAATCCTGTTCCACTGATGAGTAATTCGACTTATGTTTGTTTAACAGCTGTTTTTTTTTTTCTTTGTTCCTTCAAAATGTAAAAAAAAAAACGGGTTCCATAGCATTTAGCACTTTGAATCTAACCTCTGAACTTCATGCTCCCGCCAATAAGTACTCCATCCGGTACCGACAGCTGAACATCCAGAAAAGTGGGATTTTTTCAAGCTTATAATTGCTAATTAAAACGTAAATCTGGATTGGAAATCTGCGGTACTCAGTACCTATGTGGGAACCTGTTCCTCCTTATAAACTGACAAAAAAAAAAAAAAAAAACGTAAATTAACGGGAAAAAACTTAATTCCTTGGAGGTACTAAATATATTGAACTCTGCTCTTTACTAGTTTTGGAGGGAAATCCAAAAAAAAAACGTAATAAGTGGGAAACGTAAATCTGGGGTAATTCTCCATAAATACAGGAAACGCGTTTTTTTTTAAGCATTTCCTTTTGGGCTGAACTGAAAAAAAACGTAATTTGTGGGAAAACGTAAATTCGCGGTACTCCATAAATACAGTGGAACGCATTTTTTACATATTTGAAGGAACTGAAAAAAAACGTATTTAAATGTTTTATTAAATTTTTAATAAGGTGGATTTGATTTGTAAAAAGGTGCATTTGATTTGTAAAAGGATGCATTTGATTTGAAAAAAGATGCATTTGATTTGAAAAAAGGTGTATTTGACATGAAAAAACTGTATAAGTACGATTAAAGTTACGCTGTTTTTTATGGCTTACAAGTGTTGCTGCTCTCGGTTTTACATATTAATTAGGACAAGGCTCGTGTTCGTGCCAAAAATCTTAAGTGTGAAAATCGTCGAGCATTATAATCCCGCAGATTGAACGCGAAAATTTAACGGGGAATAATGGCCTGAAAACCGGCACCGAGTGTGTTAGATTAGAAGCATTTCGTTGCTGACTTTGAAGAGCGATTGGTTGCAGAAATTGCGACCGAAACAAAGTTCCTCCGCGTCTCAAACGGATAGTTTAAGACGGAAACCGTTAACAAAATTAACCGATCCGATCATAAAGTTGCGGGAGTGTTAAATAATTGTATTATTAACAGCAACGAGTATGCTTTCTTCTGGTCTGCAGTACATAAATATGTGTAGAGCCGACATCACTTTCGAGCGCCCATAAAATTTATCATATTTATATGGAGGATTTAACCCGGAGCAATGATAATAAAGCCAAGATTTACTACCCCTGACGTACATAAATCCATGCAAAATTCCAGTCAATATACAGAGTCAATATTTATGACTATTAGCAAATATGACGTTATTCGATCCTGAATAAACATATTATTGGAGGGTCGGCTATGCTTCGCGCCCGATTTCTTGCGCATGCGCTTTGGCATTGGCACGCGGTGTTTGTTAATCGCACATTTTGAATGTATATCATGTTTTAACGGTTAAACTACGCAGTGAAACTCGACTTGGCGTACGTCCAGAGCGGGAATGCTCAAAAACTTATTTCATTATGGCCAAAATATATTTTTTAAACGAGTGCTCATATCGAGTCCATAAGTGAAACTGCAGATTCAAGCGTCAGCTTGCAGAGAGCAAACAGCAAAATGTAGATATGAAAAATGGAATTGGAAAACTAATGAAAAATAATTGGAGTCCGATCATCTCAGACTCCAAAATATTAAATATCGATCTCATCAAAAATGCTAATTGCTAATTTAATTATCTGCGAACTCGTCTCATGTTTTACTTGAATATCAAATGTATGCTAAATTAATAAATTCGACATAAATAACGGTCACAATCAATATTATTCGCCAATTAGTATGTTCATATCTTATTCCATGTCCAAAAATCATATAACTGTATGTATGATAACGTTGAAAATTTAATTAAATTCAGTGTTGCCATTGTCGCGGAAAAATTATATATTTAAATCGGAGACCCTTTATGGGATTAGGTCGACTTTGCCATTACATATTAGGATTATTGTTAAAATATTCCGCATGCAAACATGTGCGAAAGTGGAGAGCTTCCAGGATTATATGAAATTAATAAGGAGAATCCTTATTTTTATATAAAATTCTTACTATTGTCAATATAAATATGAATGAATAAAAAAAACAATTTTATGGACGTATTTTGCGCTGGTTTGACATTAATATTATATACAGTCAACACTCCTATAGCGTTTGCGGCGGTTTTTTGTATAGCGTTTCCTCCTATAGCGTTCGTTTTACAAAACGCAATATTTTCAAGGTTAAATCTAAATTTTCGTAAATATATTATTATGTGCATTTAAATATGTACGTGCACTTAGAATGTGACTTATGTGTTAAAGGGATTTTCATCATTCTAATTTTTTATAAATTGAGCAACTGGTATTAAAAAAATCTCTATGGAACGTGATATTAGATGATTCTGACAGTAATTAAATGCATAATTACCCTATTTAAAATGTTCAGCAATTTTTTATTACTTTAATTAATGGTTGTTTTAATATATTTTTATTTTATTTTAATATGTATCCTAAATAAAATATATTTCCGAAGAGGTTTCATATTTTTTTTTTCCTTTTTATTATTTATTCACCATATGCTAAAGCATTTTAAAATAATTAACTAAAAAAACTGTCCCTTTGAACTCCCCTGAATGAATAAACTGGAAGAAATGTGCGTGGTCAATACCCCCTCGCGTATGTAGGCACGAGCTACTGTTTCCAATTAAACACGTGCAAGGTCATTTAAAATATAAAACTATAAAAATGGGTTAAATGTTTGAATTGCTTCAAATCGCAAAGAAAGTTAAAAAAACCTAACCCCAAATTTTGCATGGGTGCCTAACTTTCTAAAGCGTATTTTTTCTATAGCGTTGTCCCTATCTGAACGTTATAGAAGGGTTGACTGTATATATATTTATGTAAAACGAATGAAAATAAAATTCTGAAGGATAAAATATTTTTAAAAAAAATGGACAAAATGAATGCTGTTATGGCCAAATTATCAATACGCACCAATAAACGCCAATAGGTAATAGTTTCATGTATTTTATTTTTTTATTTAGGCGCCTCTCGGCGCACCTAATCTTCCGGCGCTTGTGTGCGCCGCACAATCTGGCCATATGGACGACGCGCACCTGGCTATAATTTGTTTTAAATACATTAATTATCTAATTAAGAATAATAATTACGACAACTATTTATTGTATTGTTACATTTGTCCAGGGCCAAATACCAGAAATAGGGGGGTAGGAGGGGCTACTGTCCAGGGTCTCACAATATTAGGGGCCTCAATTTGGACAAAAACTAAATGGACTAGCAACATTTAACATTAATTACCAGACGTGTATTTTAAACTATTCTGAAATAATCAGTGAATATTCTAATAAATAGTTAAATCTAATTAAATCCAAAAAATAATTAAAAAAACCATATTTGGTTGTCTACAATTATATTTTAAATTTTGAGGGGTCTCTAAAATATTAGCTGCCTCGCATTTTCTCTGAAAGGCTCTGCACTTATCCCTGACGTATCTTGGAAAAATATGATTATGATACTTTAGTCTTTCCGGACATTGCACCCTCTGACTAAAAAAAATCATAAAATACTACGTTTTGCCAACTTTGATGTAGATAAAAACAAAAACACTAAAGGAGGTAAACGCCATACCGAAAATTGCGTTTCAGAATTGCTGAAATTTAGAAAAAGCATCAGAACAAGTGTATTATGAATCTGATAGGGAGAAAATAAATATTCATGAATAAGCAAAGATTTTTTTTATCGTATATACTAAGTTTAAGCCACACAGAAAAATTCTTTTGTACTAAATGTACTATTCATTAAGATCCCAATTTATTGTTTATCCTTAACAAGTGCAAAAAAAATCGTAGACAATAAAAAACAACAATTACTTTATACAAAATGTTATCAGCGACGAATAGAGAGAGTCAAATACTTAATCTATTAACAGAAGAATGGAGTACATATTACATTAAAAGATTGAGCATTAATTGGTCATAAAGATCTACTGAAATGACATAGAAAATAAATGAATTTAGAAAAATTAATTAAAGCTGAATAATAAAAAAAAACACTATTATTACCACTGAATAAAATAGTAAAATAATATTTTCGTTTCAATTGTTCATGTAATGATAATCCAAGCACATGCACGTGTATCAATCTGTGGTCAAATAGTAGAATTACATTGTGCATAGTTATCAGGAAAAAAAAATGCCAAGTGGAGATATAGCTCTCACGCCAAAAGGCGTGAACGGCTCATAACGCTTGGCCCAAAAATCGCGCGAAAAGGCGTGAACGGCTCATAAAGTGATATTATGAAAAATGGCAAAATGTATTTTATCATCACATTACATAAGTTATTGCGTCAGCCAATTACATTACATATGTATTCCACTGTATCAGTGATGGTGAACCTTTTTGAGAAGTGGGTCAAATTTTTGTTAATTTTTTTTTTTTAATACTAGCCCGTGGCTCAAATCAGTGGCGTCACTTGGAAAGGGAAGGAGTGTTATGAGATTTTAATACTTTTAAAAACCTTTAATATAATTGATCCATTTCCCTAAAGTGTTCTATTCAATTCAATGACATTAAATCATTTAACCAATTTATATTTGAAAATAAAACTATTCTAATATATTGTCAAACCGATTAAAAACTTAAGAAAAATAAACGTGTAGGTCATTTAATTTAACCTAGCCGTGCCGATGGGGTATATTGGGTACACCATGTTTTTAATTTTTCTCAATAATTCTTTTAATGCAAATTATAAATAATTATTATAAGTAACCATAGTCCTTTATTGTCCACAATTGCGATTATTTTTTCTCGATCGCTCGGTACGATGTGACGAGTGCAAGTGACACGTGCTGCGAGAGCTCAGTCTGCGGCGAGACATCGCCGAGAGCGTTGTCATTTACGCGTCATATCAATTAGTTAAAAAATCCAAAATATCGACCGAATCTCTTGAACTTTGGTCGACCAAAAATCGTGACTTTAAATGCTTGGAATATTTGAGATACCCCCTCCGGACGACGCGGTTGTTTTCTAGCCACCGTGACGGATGGATTAAAAAGACTTCCTGTAGGTCAGACACCAACTCACGGGTCATAAGTTCGCCATCACTGCTCTATATACAGTGAAACATTTTAGTAATGTGCCCTGAATTTACGTTTTCCCGCTATTTGCGTTGAGTTTTTACGAAAAACATTTTTTTATAGCTTAATCTATCGCACAAAAACAAGTTTGACTGTATTATAAAAAAAAATACTATCCTAATTAATAACGAATATTTTATTTTAATATGTTCATAGAATAAATAAAATATATTTATATGCGAAAAAATATATTAATGCTTTTGAAAATGATTTCCAAGTTTTCGCGCTTGATAATAATTTTTAGAAAAAAAAAATCCGCGTAAAAACGTAATCGTTCGAGAAAACGATATGAAATCTTTCATTTGATTCAATGAGAGCGTCGTAAATTGCTGAAAGCACACTGAAAATTATTAGGTCACACCGCCATAGAGTAACAAATCAAAAAACTTTGGTCCGGGCACCGCCGAATATTAAAACGAATGGAAATAAAAGAGATCAACGCGAAAAACAAACGCGGAAAAATATTTTTTTTTATTGTCTCCATTCATCTGCGATTTGTTCGGGTCACATTTGTCCGTCTGCTAGTCTGGCGCCGATAGACGCCGATAGACGCCCTCACCTATTCCCCATTGATTTTTTCCAAAAATATTCCCGGGCCCGAAAACTTTCGCCGGTGAATCACCGCGGAGTGAATCCGGGGAATCCTCGACAGACATTACCCTGACAATCGATTCGATTAATTAATACTGCGACGATTTTCCGTTGCAATTTTCCGCGAACATCCTGTATGCTTAAGTTTGTACGGTAAACAACAATAATTTTCCTCGGATAATTCGGTAATTTGATTAAGAAGTTCCTCTGCAGAGATAGAGATAGAAATAGAGAGAAGCGACCGCCTATTTCGCTGGAAAACGCGACGCGGAAAATATGGTAATGATTTTCACTAGCGGGAAAATTCACTCACGTTTATACATAAACATTATTTAATTAAAACAATAATTGTGCGATCTATTTTCATCGGAAAAATCGATAGGTTAACTTTCGGTCACGACAACAAATCGTACGGTCCGAAAATAGGCTTTGGGGATTTTTTTTTTGGGAATCCAGACCCCGGTCAAAAATGTCATTACGAACTGTTACTAAAATATATTGTGCGTGAACTGAGGTTGCGACGGCCCTTGCAAATTTATTCAGGGCCCATAAAACGTTTGCGGTCCAAATGTTGCCTCTGGTTATGTAACGAAAGATTTTTCATGATCCTAAAATGTTTATGGATCGAGAAAAAGTCATAATTTAACACTCAAAAAAATTATAGACAAGTTAGATCGCATTTATCTTCATAATGGATCGTGTTTTTCAATTTTTAACCGTTCGAATAGATTCTGAAAGCGATTTTCAATGAAATTCCAATCACAATACTTAACCAAAAATGGATAAAAGTGAAAACCGGCGACACGTTTATTTAGACGTGTCCATAATTTTGGGCGCCTTACATATTTATTGGCCATTACTGAATTTTTTATTCGCGCCGAAAAATTCTAGGCGTCGAATTTTCTCCGAAAAAAACATTTTTCCATGTCGGATCAATATATTTAAGCACAATCTCATTTGTATTATATTATTTTTTTCCCACCAATTGAGAATCCTAGGTAATATAATCGGCAATTTAATAATTAATACATTTTTTCAGCAAATCCTTTCCGTTATGGAATATATTAAAATTTTCTATTATGTTCATTTCGGGTAATTTATCTCATTTTCGAGATTTTTCTTCTGGAAAAAAAATGAAGAGAGCCGCGTTAAAATATTCATGAGATTTTTCTTCTCAAAAGGAATCGCAAACATTAACGTCAATTGCGGCCGAAATTCATGTCAAAATTTCAAATGATCTAATATTCGAATATTATTAAAAAAAAAAAAAAAAAAAAACTAGAATTTGCATTTTTAAATCCTTATTTCTGTTACCTGTTTTCTATGACTAGCAAATGGTTAACAAAATGATAAAACTATCCTTATAAATTACAAATTATATAAATAATAATATAAAACGTATCAAAATCAACCACAAATCAAAATTGCATTAAAAAAAAACTTTTTTTTTATTTTACTATTTTTTAATGTAAATTCACGCTCGATAATCTAATTAGTTTATTATAAAATCATAGTTAATATTTATGAATATACATTTTTTTTAATGGAAATCAAGAAAAAAAATTTAACGGTCAAACTTTTGAATCGCATCACCTGTTTTTTAATTTTTTCACAATGAAAGTTTGGGCATTTTTTTTGAGATTTATATTCGCGGTTGAAAAATTGTTTTCGGCGTGTTTACAGTGTTTGTATGTTGTCGGAACGCGTGCAGGGCCGTTGCAGAAGTCCGGAGCCCGGGGCTCGACCGGCCAGGGCGCCGTCACCGATCGAACTGGGCCGAGGGGCGCCACAGCCTCCCTGCAACTACCCCTGCCAGAGATTCCCAAACCTTTGTCATTGTGCAGTCGAATTTAAACAACTATATTAGAATATATTTTATAAAAAAATATTTTTAATAATATTTAAAAAAAAATAGCAAAGGGGGATTGTTGGGAATCCCTTTTTCCATGTTATTATTAAGGGGGAGAAATGGCACAGTCGACAGTCAACCCTTATATAGCGCTCTCTGGTATAGTACATCCTATATCTACAGTACCTCCCATAGTGTTTCTTTCTAGATCGCCGTTTTCTAAAAAATGCTAAATTTCCAAGGTTAAATTACACATTTCGTAAACATGTAATACACGAAATATAGGTCAATGCCCTAGATTAACATGTTGATATAGTTCAATTTATAAAATGCAATTAAAAAAATGTGTTTACCCGTAGTTTTCTATAGGGCGGGTTTCTATAGCTTGGTCCATATCTCGACGCTATCGGAGAATTGACTGTATTACAAAAAAAATGTTTAACAGAACTACTACCCCGACTTTGACTTCGCGGTTCTTATTTTTTATCTCCCACTAGAATCATAATAATATTTTTACTCTCTTTCTAATTCAGCAACCATTCCTTCGAATGTTTTAAAAAAAACTATATATAAAGCACTCGAGAATTCGATTAAGTCGCAAATGAGATAGAAAAAGGGGTCAAATGAGCTGCTGGATTCATATACTCAAAACTGACGATATAAGTTCATAGAATCTGATAGTTCTTAGCTTATTTGCGAATTTTAGAATATATAGACTCGAACAAAAAACGCGTTATAGCTACAAAGCGAGAAATAACAAAAAAAATATTAACTCACATGAAGAATTGTTGTAAAGAACTACAACTTTTTGCTAATTCTTAGTCGCAATTAAACATAATTTATATTTATTTATATACAAAGATGTACCGCAACGATCCTAAACGAATTGTGATCCAAAAAAATATCAACACTACAATTACTTACATTATATACTTTTACATTTATTTTATTATCGCGATTCGATTATTAATTAATTACCTGAATATAAAATTTATTTTTAACCCTTTAACCGTTATGGTCACACCGGCTTATTCACCGCTAGCGACATGTGTTTGAAGCTTTGTGTATAGGTCATTTGAATAAGAATGTGCATTTAATTCATGAGAACATCTAGAACCCATAAGTTTCATAAGTGAATTCGAATTTTATTTACATTTTTGCATTTACAAATTTATTCGCGTACGACATTAAATTGTATAAATTTCTCCTTAAAGGATTCAAATGAAATACTCTTTTTTTTAAATATCCACAACACGGTAATTTAAATAATTAAGGCAATTAGTTTGTACTGTTTGATTTAAATAATTATATAGCTAGAATTTCCACTATAAATGAAATTATATTGATAATAAGTTTATATATCAAAGTATCTACTGTTGCGTGAGCTTCCGAGATTCGGATGGATTAAGATATAATGAAAACGACCCACCATTTTACACCAATATAGCCGTCTTTATTTTATATTTATATAACTGTTTAAATAACCGACGCAAACTAACAATAAATCGATATCTATCAATTCGAATGGAGCAAACTAACCACATTGACCTAATTTCATACATACGAATATTTTATATGGCAGCACTGCGACGTCAAAAAAGTTAGGTTACGTATAGCTGTCATAAGACCGCTAAAAATGAGTCTCTCCAGCGTTGTATGCGTAACCAAACATTTACCGAGATGTTCAGCTCTACCAAGTGTCAGCGTATGTATAAATCAAAACCGATCAATCGATCTGTCAAACGATTATTTATTGAAAATAAAATTGACTTAATCTTTCGATTGATGGTCTCAACTCATTGATTTGATTTTCAGTTTCAACAAATAAGAAATAAATGGTCTGACTGGCGTATGATCCGAGATGTGAAGAGACGGCGTATGAACGCAGAAGCGTACAACGATCGGCTCCGCATCAACTCGCTCAGAAAAAACGACATATTACCAGTTGAGATACGCGAAATTGCCGACGTGGAAATAGCAAAGTTTCCTTTGAATGCCACACCACTGCATATCAATAACCGTTGTTGTGTAACATCAAGGTATCCTAACTTAATATTTAATAAATATATATAAAATATTAAAATTTATCAATTCTAATGGTTGTTTTTACAGGCCAAGAGGAGTCGTGAGAGAATGGAGGCTGAGTCGTTTTATTTTCCGTCATCTTGCGGATTATAATAAGCTCGCAGGCGTACAAAGGGCAATGTGGGGATAATTTATGTTATAAAAAATGTAATTAGCAAATTAGAAAATAAATAAATATTATATACAGATTGTTTTCATTTTGATATTAAATATCTTAACATCATCAATTGATCCAGTAGTAAGACACACAGCTACAAGTGTAGATTAGCGCCAAATACAACTACTGAAACCCGAGGGCGGTTCAATGGATCATGACCTAATCCTGTTTATAATAATTATTTTTACTCAAAAATATCTTTAATGAAATTTTTTAATTTAACGGGAACTAAAACCCAATCGGAGAAAATAATGTTTCAAAGCCCTGAATTTTAAATGAATATCAGTAGATTTTTATAAACAGATCTTGTTTATACATTAAATCCTTCAACAACTATGATAAAAATTAACTGACATAACTAACATTGAATTTAAGAAAAAATATTTTTTACGTAGCACTTATTGAAATGTTCTCCGTGTAAAAAGAAAATCCACATATTTTGGTTCCCATAGAAATAAGATTAGATATTTTATTGTTATTATAATATTACTCACATGCTGACAGTAGGCAATGCACAAGTGAAAAATTTTAAATAGTCAGTGTTGCCATAGCCAAAAAATATTTTACACTTTTATTAAGAGGGTAATCAACCTGTTAGATTCATGAATATTTTTTAAGCCTCATATAACACGTTTTTATACAACATGGTTTGATAAATTGTGAAATATTTTTGTATAACACGGTTTCAGAAAAAAAACAATAATTAAAAATGAATTAACATGCCTGATTTGTACGACCTTGGATCGCGCCATGACAAATCATATTGAACCTATCGAGACTTTGTATGTTTTGTTAATTTTATCAGTTGAATTTTAGCTAGTGGAGGATGGTTTGAAAATTTTAAGAAGCGATTCTCACTACATAATTTAAAAAAACTCTAGAAGAAATTGCGCCGGTTGAATCCAACAAAAAAAATTTCCTAGAATTCGCCGAAATTATAAAAAATAAAGGCTTCACACCAGACCAGATATTCAATCCGGACGAAACGGGATTGTACTGGGAAAGGATGCCTCAAATTCCATTCAAACTTACATATCAAAAAGCGAAAAACGTGCGAAGGGATTTAAGGTAGTGAAAGAAAGAATATCTTTACTCTTATGTTCTAATTCTTTTGGAGAATTCATAATGAAAAAATATTAAATGATAGCGGTTAAAATGAAAATTTAACAGTCACACAAGCTTGAAAAAAATTTTCTATTCGAAATTGTGTCGATGTTGTTTCTGCATCTATTGAATAAATAAATCAATTGACTTTAAATTCTTGGTGGAAAAAAAGTAATAGTCCCTGCAGAGAATGTTGTACCACCAATAGAAGTTCTATACCAAAAGACAATTACGATTTGTCGCGGTGAAAAGGTTTTGATGATATGGATATTCAAGATATCGAAGAAATATTGGAGGATCGCACGTTTAATG